>JBBPBX010022120.1:20748-41723 GCA_038048925.1 Garcialebias charrua
TATATATATATAGGCTACCGGTATACTGTATATATATATAGCTGTAGCTGGCCCTAGACTCTGGAACGAGTTACCGCTGCTCATCAAACAGGCCCCCTCCCTCTCAGTTTTCAAGTCCAGGTTAAAAACTCACTACTATTCTGTTGCCTTCAACACCCGCTGATTGGTGTTTGATCGTTTTATTTTGATCTGCAATGTTTTTATGTTTTTCGTGTTGTACTTCATTGTCTGTGGTGCCTGTTGCTTGTTTGTTTGTTCAGCACTTTGGTGTGGACTTGTTCCTGTTTAAAGTGCTTTATAAATAAAATGGTATGGTATGGTATATTTTTTTTTTCTTATTGTACATATGTTAATTGTTTTTGTATTTTATTATAAAATGAATGAATGAATAAACTAAACTAAAATTAAAACTAAACTATATTGAATAACCATAATTTACAGGATAAACGTGTTTCTACAGGGGTTCCTCTCAGGTGCTTTTATTTTGTTTCCCTTTTTGGGGTTGTGATGATCACGTGACCAGAAGCCCCGCCCCCTCCTCCATTAAAGCGGAGTGTCATCCCTGCTTCTTCGTCGCTTCAGTCCGTCTTCACAGAGGCAGACAGAGGAGCCGACACCGTCAAACGACACCACCGGAGCGTGAAGGCGGCGCGCTGACGTCATAAATAAAGCTGCGGGTGTTACCGGGAACCGGACGCTGCTGCAGCGGGTCTGGACGCAGAGGACGCGTTGAGGAGATTTAAAACGAGAGACAGGTGAGTCCACCTCTGTGTGTGTGACGTGTGTGTGTGTCTGCGTGGGGGTAGCCACGCGTGTCTCCATTTTCCTTCGGCGGTGGTCGTGCGTCAGCGTTTTTTTTCTCCCCTCTGCTGCGTGGAGTGCGTGAAGGACGAGCCCACCAACAAGCTCAGCCCAGTTTGGCATCCATTATTTACAACAGCAGAGGCNTAATAAATGTAATAATTAAAATAAAATAAAAAAAAACAGATTGAGTGGATTAGTGTTAAATCTGGGTCTTTAGGTGCACGCGCTACCCTGAGCTCTTGTGCAGTCTGCCTCTGTGGCTCTTGTTTTAGAGCAGGACTCGGGTTTGCACCGGTAACCCGTTGCTGTTTCGGGGGAGCATGTCCGGATAATGCTGTTTGCAGCCAGTCATCCCCAGCTGGGAGCACTGGGAGCACTGGGAGGTGTATTTTTAGTGACGGATTGCTCTCATCTCCTTATGATTTAATGAATTAACGCCTCCGTGCACGCCCACCTTTTCCTTGACTCTCCCTCTTTTTCCTTTCCAGCTCTCGCAGGCTGCTGCTGCTGCTGCAGCCACGGAGGCGGCTCCGCTGCACGCTGGAAACCCACAATTCAATTGGAGGAAACAGAAAGGTAGCCCCCTCTGCACCCCCCCCCATCCACTGCAGGAAACAGAGAGGAGGAAGCAGCATAGAAAAGAAGCATGAGAGCCTTCACCCTGCACCGCTGCTGCAGGTGAGCAGAGACCACCGGGTCGCTTCCAGAACCGCGGCCGCGGCGTTTTAAGGTGCAGCTCCATCCTCGTCACTGATCCTCCAGAGAACCCCCGAGCCGACCTCGCAACGCACAAGTGGGCGTGTGCAGGGCAGAGATGTAAACACGAGCCCCGGGCTGGACGTTAAAAGCACGCGCGACGTCCTCCTCCTCCCGGGCCGTCCGAGATGGAGACAGAGACGGAGAGGGTCGAGTCGGAGCTGGAGGGAGAGGCGGAGCCGCCCATGCACAGCGTGCACGGGACCAACCGCATCAGGCCGTCGTCCTACAGAGCTCTGCGCAGCGCCGTGTCCACGCTGGCCCGCCTGGACGACTTCAGCTGTGAGAAGATCGGAGCGGGGTTCTTCTCCGAGGTGTTCAAGGTGAGACTTGGAGGGGAGAGGGCGTGTGTTTGTACATCCTCCTGGATGATGCTTGTTCTGTTCCCCGTTGAGATCATGTCCCTCTGTAGTAACCAGGTAGACCTCGGACTGGAACCCAGAAGTAGAATCCAGAACGGTCCCGACACACTCCATCCGTTGCCACATGGTTAACTCGCGGTCACGTGGTTGCGGGACGTTGTTTTCACACACACCTTTTCTAGTCCACGAGACACGATGCAGAGCTCCTGGGGAACTCCTCCCACTGCAGGGTACGTCACCGCACAGGGTTCTTCTCACCCCACTCGTCCCTGCATCCCCCGTTTGACCACATCTGTGATGAAGAAAGAGCCACACACATAGACCTGTCACGATAAACGATAAATCAATTAATCGCATGATAAATGAAAATTTATCGACTTCATTTTCATTTATCGACTTTAACATTTCTTCTTGTGTCTCTTTCTACTAAAGACACTGGACACGGGTCTCTGCTTCAGCACAGCAGAGTTCTGCTCCGCCTTTTTGGTTCTGATGGACCGGATTAATTTCTGAAAGCTCACATTTGAAATGGCACATGGATGGTTTACTTATGGGTTTATGAACTGTTTTCATTTGTGTTCTCCTACAGAGTTGTCACATTAGAGTCTTACAGTGACCGGAACAGCAATGTATGATGTATGATAGCCATTTAACGTTAGCTTCTGCTAATAAAAAAAAAAAGGGTTTTTAGCAGTTTAGAGTTAGCAGAGCTAATCTTTTAATTGGTGAATTAGCGGTTAATGAAGCTAACTTTTTGGTTAGCTGTGCTGCTTTCCTGTTGGCTGGTTGCAGGACAATTTTTAAGGTCGGCACCCTCCAAGTACAGGTAGTCCCCGACTTACGAGCGCTCTTACTTACGAGGTTCCGGACGTACGAGCTGGCGAACGAGCAGTAAATTTGTAAAGAACATACAGAAAATACAGCACTTTTATGTGTTTTTAGATGACAGTGTGTTAGCTAACCGTTTGGAAACAAGTTTCTGAGCATGTTTATGAACTAGTATGAACATTTGTGATGAAAAACGAGTGTTTTGTAGTAGCGTTAGCATAAATTTTCCGACTTACGACCGAAAATCCGGACTTACGAGAACACGTGTTTCGGGTTGCGACGTACGAGATTTCGTGTTACGTGACAGTCGTAGGAACGGAACTCGCTCGTAAGTCGGGGACTACCTGTAAACAAACAGGGCATTGCGTCTTATCAATAACTTTCTCCTTCCAACTGCATGTTCAGATGCTCCCCTTTAACATGTTCATCTGTACAGGTAGTCCCCGACTTACGACTGAGTTCCGTTACTACGAGGTGCTCGTAACACGAAATCTCGTATGTCGGAACACGAAACACGTGTCGCTCGTAAGTCCGGATTTTCGGTCGTAAGTCGGAAAATTTATGCTAGCGCTACTACGAACACTCGTTTTTCAACACAAACGTACATACTAGTTCATAAACATGCTCAGAAACTTGTTTACAAACGGTTAGCTAACACACTTTCATCTAAAAACACATACCAGTGCCGTATTTTCTGTATGTTCTGTACAAATTTACTGTTCGTTAGTCAGCTCGTAAGTCCGGAACCTCGTATGTCGATGCTCTCATAAGTCGGGGATTACCTGTACTGTATTTTACCAAGCACTTAGCCTATCCTAACACAATACCCTACATAATTATCAAAAAACACATACATTTGGGAGCCATAATGAAGGGAGAAAAAAAAGTTAATTTCCTACTGGGATGCTGTGGTGAAGCCGTCCGTCCCTCCTCCATATTCTATATTGTGTTTACGACGTAAAACCGCCGTCCAGCTCGGTCCATCTGCCGTATTCCGTTCTGTTTACGACGTAAAATGGGGTTCACAGTACAGTTTTGTTTTGTTTTTTGAATGTCCAGAGGACCATACTTAGCTTTTTTTAAGAGAGTAATGTGTAGCATTCCTCCGCAGCTATGTTAATAACGTAAAACCGGAAACTGCGTAACTCGGTTTTTCAAAATAAAATTTCAAAATATATTTTTTTTAAAATGGGAGATGCGTCGTAACCGCGAAACGTCGTAACTCGAGACCGTTGTATGTCAAGGACTACCTGTATTTAGTTAAATAAATGTATGATGGGCGGGCTTTTGACTTGGGACCCGAAGGACGCGGGTTCGCGTCCCGGCCACTACACACCTTGGGGTGTCTATGAGTGCACACCTAATTCTCCAGCTCCCCGGGCGCTTTCTGGCTGCTCACTGCACCACCTGGTGGTGGTTGGATTAAATGCAGAGATGAATTTCGTCTGTGTATGGGAAACATACACAGATGACAGACAAAGACATTATTATTATTATTATTATTATTATTTTCGAAATATGATGAATTGTCTCAATTTAGCAATTTTCTTCGGTAAACTATGAAGTTGCTGTGCATCATCATCGATGTTCCCTCGGTATAAAATCTGTTTGTTGTTTAATCTTGCGACTGTGGGTGCATACACAGACTGTATGTCATCACATTCATCACATGTCAACCGTTTTGCCTCTGTTACTACCTGACTTTGTGGCACAAAGTAGCATCAGTTAGCCCCAAGCCTCGTTCCGTTCAAAAATCACACAAAAGTTACCAGGAGTCCAAAGTCCCCGCTTGAGGTGTCTTGTGAAAGAGCCCAAAAATACAGTACCCATAGTTCCAAAAATACAACATGGCAACCATGAGTGAAGGTGGGGTCCCCCCTGTTTGGATGAAAAGTTTTCAGTCCCTGTCCCCCGCCTCAACGACCCTAAACATAGTGAATAGAGTTCAACTATCCTTGTCGAAACAAAAACGTTTTTTTGTGACGTGTAGAAATAAAGAAATAAGACATTTTAAAGAAATACAATTTTTAGATGGAAGAATTTCAAAGAACTGGAAATGGCGTGTAATGGCCCTGCAGCTTTGCAGAGGTCTTGCTCTGGTCTGCTTTTACTGACGGGCTCGATGATTATCTAAAACTGAAGCGTGCTCATGAGTTGTTGACATCCTGTCATCTCAACTGTAGCTTTCACAAGCTATCAAAAAAGTGGTCTCCATGGCAACTGTTGCGAAGTTGTCGAAACACTTGGAAAGAAAAAGAAAAAAAAAACAAGGCTCGATGCTAAATATTCAAAGAAGGAAGTTGCTTTATTTTGGAGGAGTAGCATTTTTTTAGGGTGAGCATGAGGTGTAAGGTGATCCAGGTAGATCAGGTGAATGTGTGGGTAACCCAATGCTCACCTCTCTGTTTGACTCACGGCTGCTGCTCACCCTGCATACTGATTGCAGACAACCGTTTATTAATGACTGAGGCGACTCATAAGAGCGACTGAGCCCTGGAGCAGATTAGGTGATGAGCAAAGTTCTTTTAAAATATGTAAACTTTACAACACTTTTTAATTTCATGCACAGTTTGGCTGAGGATCACATTGAATAAAAACTTAAAAATGTTTTATCCTGAGCTGGAAAGTAGAGATTCAGATCTTTTGAAGTGGAGCTCTGTTTAAAGGTATAAACAAATGATATCTTACCTGTTCTAGATGGCCCTTTAAGACTGTTTGGAGGAATTAAGTTAATTTTTTTTACTGGATAAACAGGCTAACTACTACCGGTAGTCTGACGATTCCAGCCTCAAATATTACAAAGATTCATTTAAACTCAATTTTTAAACTTTTAAATTTCTGTCAATGTACCGGTATTTTCCTTTATTTCCATTATATTCTACGGTAAATTGCAGGCACATATAGCAGCAGCTTTTTGCAAACTGTGACATTTCTAACAGCAATATTACATCTTTTTCTAACTAACATTCTAGTGCGTAATGGTTAGAGGTGTAAATATTTATAAAATAGCATTTGCATAAATTGCTATAAAACCTTAGAGATTTGGAGTTGTTTATAAAATGGCAGCAGACCACTTTATTCTGGGCCCCTCTCATACAAGCTGTTAGCTCATTAGTCCGGTCAGATTTAAACTGAGGTCAATCAGAGAGCTTTTTAATAATAGGTAGATTATTAATTATTTATAGTTTAAAAAAAGATTTGAAATATTTNATTATTAAATAAATAAATAAATGTACAGTACTATACAGTTACCAAGCACTTAGCCTATCCTAACACAGTTTTTAAAGATGAAGGAGTTGAATTGTCTCCCTTTCACATAAAGGGAGCATAGAATGTCCTAAGACAAAATGTGATAGATTCTTTTTTGAATACCAATGATTATCCTATTGCAACCTTCCTTTTTTCCATATCTGATTGTTTGGTGGCGCGGATTAATTTCTGCTGCGGCTTTCGTGCGTACGTCTCCTCTTAAGGATGGTGCGTGCGCCAATTGCAATGTTTTGCACCCCGGTACAATCGACGATGCCAATAAAGATATATTCTATTCTAGCTCCCTTTATGTGAATGGAGCCTGCTAGGGAGGAGGGAGACAATTCAACTCACTCCTTAACTGTGTTAGGATAGGCTAAGGTGCTTTGTAACTGTACAGTACTGTACATTTATTTATTATATATATATATATATTTTTAATGAGATGCGTGACATAAGTCCAAAACGTCGTAAGTCGGGGGCGTCGTAAGTCGAGGAGTACCTGTACATTAAAAATAAAACCACAAAATGTTCCAGTCTGAGGGAGAGGGCGTGTCTCAGAGGCCATCTTGGCACCAGCGAACTGTTTTTTTTTTTTCTCTATGGAGTATGCTGTTTGTGGGAATCATTTTTGTTTGGTGGCTTCTCAGATTGAAGAAGTCCTTTTTGGATGAAGGACGAAACATCTCGGCACAAACAAAGAAGCTGTCCAGATGACCTGACTGAACATTGCTGGGTTCCTTGCATGCCAAACTTTTAAACAAGTGAACTCTTCGTAATCTTTTAGTCCTCAGACTATGTGTTAGTGATAACTTTCAGCTACTACCACACCAAAGTTTAGCTTGACAGAGTTGCAGCTTATTTGTGTTTCCTAAGATTGATAAGCTGTGGCAGCCATCTTGACTTAATAATAATAATAATAATAATAATGAATTCAATTTATAACGCACTTTTCATTAATGAAAATCTCAAAGTGCTACAAGGTGCAACAGAATTAAATGTCAATAAAACAAGTAATAAAACAAGTAAAATCAATAACAGTATCTTGGGCTGACTCCAGATGTTATTCAGATTTCGACCACTGTCAGTTTAATTAAAATGCATCCAGTGGTTCAGCAGCTATCAGTTCACAAACATGACATATTGTTTGTTACATCATGACATCAATACATAAAGTGAACCTAATAGTAACTTAAAACAGTAAAACTAACATTAATGTTGATAAAAATAAACTCTTGTCTGAATTATATTTTTCCATTTCTGCTTGCTCTTAGCTCAAGTTCAGCTCTTTGACATTTACTTGATCATTTGAGTTAATTTTGCAAGTTTCTCCAATTAAACTATTTCTGTCCGTTTCAATTAGTCATTAAGCTAATTTTAAATGAGTAAACGCGAACGCCGTTCTTCAGAGAGCCGCACGGCGTCACACAGGGGCTGCAACACTGAAGCAGACAACCGAAGCAGAAAAGGGGTCGAACAACAAAGGGGGCCATGAAACTGTGTAAACTTCACAAGAGTGAGAGATGAAAATAAATTGTTTTGTCAAAACCCCCTCTCATCTTTGCGAACGTCGCAGGAAGGTCTGCGGCACTTTTTTCTCCTGCTTCACGGGGAGCCATTTTCTCTCCATTCTTTCCCCCTCCGCTTCTTCTCCTCCCTTTGCTCTTCGTCTTTCCCCATCCTCAAAGCGGAGCGACAACCATTTATTTCACATCAGGTCTGCTTTATGACTGCGGCCTCTTTGCATTCATGCTGGACGGTTTGCTTAAAAAGATTTCTGACAAGGCCATGAATACGCTTAGTGGCTGCTCTCCTCTGCTTTCTCTGCTCGGCTGGACGGAGATGCTGAAATCGACTCGCCCAGCTCGTTCGACTGCTGTTCCTGTGGTACACGAAGTTCAGTAACTGCAGCTTGAAGCTAAAGGTGAACCGCTAACATTAAAGAAACTGCTCTATAGTCAATAAACAGATTGTCAATTTTCTCCGTCAGGCGTCTGACAGCTAAACGTGTCAAAATGAACAGACTCCAGCCATGTTGGAGCACGAGGCTTTATTTGAATGTGTGATAAAACGGCACAATCAATCTATATGCTAATCTATACCATGTGTGTTTCTGAAAGCAGTGAGGATCTGACTAAACTTTAAAGTTCATTCAGTGCCATCTTTGAAACATAACTCCAATAAAAAGGGTCAGACTCTGACCAAACACTGCCACAGAATAAAGGGCTGAAAGAAAAGTGACTTGCCTCCTGGAGTGACCCATCCTGAATGTTGAAGAACCATCTAACCAAAGATTGGGCTCTTAAGTCGCCTGAGAGCTCATCATTGGATCAACAAAATGAACACTGTTAGCAAAGCCTTATGTAGGCCAGTATCTCACAGGATACTTGCCTAAACAAGGCTGTTGGACACTAGCTGCTGACTCAAAATTGGAAGAAAATACATGAATTTTCAGTTACCATCTCACTACATCTCAGTGTAGAAAGCCTTGTGGACACGTTCTACCAGGGCTGGACTGGGACAAAAAATCGGCCCGGGCATTTTGAGCAGAGTGGCCCACAGTGATGGCATAGTTACATTGAAAAAGTAACTTAGTTAAGTTACTGATTACTTGATTTGGAAAGTAACTAAGTTAGATTACTAAGTTAATTTATTAGTTACTTTCAGCAGCTGCTAACAAGAACCCTCTGTCACAATACATAAAAAATTTAAATGTTTTAATAAAATAATTACCAATTAAAAATATTCAAAAAACATAATGGTCTTTCTTGACTTTATTAAACATAAATACTTTTGATAAAAAATAAGGTATTTCTTGATTTCAATATCATAAATGAAGGTTGAATGAATAAAGAAATACTTGCTTTATATAAAAAAAATAGTGTCTTTACTTCACTAAACAAATAATATGTTTACAAAAAAGACTTATAAAATGATTATTTTGAAAATGTTTCAAGTGAACAATACGTTTGTATAGGCCAACTCTTTCAGGGATGAAGATGTTCACATCCTTGATAGAGAGGAACGATGGTTTGAGAGAGGAGTAAAGGAGGCCATCTTTGTGAAAAGAAACTGTCCATCATTAAACAGAGGTGGAGGCCTCCGGGTTCAACTGTCCCCCTCTTACAATGCTGTTGTTGCTAGTATCACTCAGCCCTCTGTGAATAGCAAACAACCATCAGGGTGCTAATGATCCATTGTTAGGCTGATGGTCCTCCTTGCTCATGTGAGCAGCTGGTTTCAGCTGTCATCAACAAACTGGTTGATCCACTGTGAGTCAAGTCAAGTCTATTTTATTTATATAGCACAGTTAAAACAGATAAACTGTTATCAAGGTGCTTCACACACACAACACAAAAGAGGTTTATCACACACCAATGGTAAAAATTATGATATTAACAGCGGTAAAAGTATAATAAAAATGTATAAGAACAATATTAAAATGAAAACACAGTAAAAAAAAATATATACACTACGTCAGCTCACACAGTTTGAAATAATAGAGAAAAGATGATTTTTTTAGCAGGGATTTGAACATGTGAAGGGAGGAGGCCTGTCTAATGTTGGGGGGCAGGTTGTTACAGAGTTTCCACAGTGAGAGGGTGATATTTATAAGACTGAGCTGAATACAGCACCTCAGACTGAGGAAGTCTTTCTGATGAAAGATGAAACGTTTCTACAATTGTTTTGTTTTGTTTTTTGAATGTCCAGAGGCCCAGACATAGTTTTTTTTTAGATTTTTACCTGGATTATTGAGCATGCATCAGGGTCATCAGCACAGACTCCTTAGCTCCTTAGCTGCATGTGGATTTCCTTGAAGAGGAAGAGAACAGCTGCTAACTTCTGGAAATAACACACAAAGAGGTAAAAAAAAGTTAATAAGATTATAATTTTAAATTAAAAAGGTAATAGTACAGTAATAGTAAAAGAACAATACCTCTTTTTGAGCAGTTGAGGTGGTTGAATCTCTCATCATCTCTCATCATCAGGGCTCCAGGACATGCTGACACTATCAGTCTGAGTTTTTTCATAAAGTGCTGAAGTGTTGACGTGATGGAAGACGTCTTAGCAGCGTGCACATCAACAACATTTCAGACATGATTCAGAGATCATTAAAAACCCCTATTTGTGTTATTGATCTGGAATTATTTGAATTACCTGATAAAAGTAGCAGCTGCTGTGATCGGTGTTTACAAGCTGTTTTCTTCGTTCACGTTCGGATGATGTGGTTAGTCCGTTCAAGTGACGTGTGTTGCTGCTGCAGATCCTGTCTTGTGAAACCGCGTCCATGCACAGCTTTTGAATTTGCGCTGGTCTTTTAACAACAGGAGACCGCAACAACATGCTAATACTGTAATGCTAAGTGCTAACGCGTGCTGCAACTTCATGCCGTGCTGAAACTAGGTCGCATAGAGCAGACGTCACGTCACTCCTTGATGAGTCCTGTCTCACTCGTCCTCCTCTCAGGCTGCAGGTAGGAGGAACTTTCAGCTCCGTGTGAGCACCTCACAGTCCAGTTTCTGTCAGGCACGCTGGTGTCAGGTTTCACAACCGCAATAGCTTGATGCGAGTAAAGGGAAGGGGCTGGTCGGAAGAGTGCTGAGAGATTTCATTGGATTAGCTCGATGTCGTTCAAGAAAATCAACCAATCGGCCGTCGCGATTGACAAAAAAATAGCTATAATTTATTTTTTTGGTTCATGAGTGACAGCGGCCCATAAATCGCATAAATCACCGACGGCCCACCGGGAATNGACCTCCCTGCTCAAGCTGCCGCCATGGCCCGACTATGAAACGTGGCAGATAATGAATGGATGACATGTTTTCTTGATCACGGCTGGCAAAACTGTTTTCTTGGCCATGCACATTTTGTTATACACCTCCGCCTACATCATATTGGGCAGCTGTGCCTGAGTGGTTGGAGCAGTCTGCCTCTATTGGAATAGTTGGGGGTTCGATTCCACCAGCAGTCACATTCTGAAGTGTTCTGGGCAAGACACTGAATCCCTCATTGCCATCGGTGTATGAATGTGATAAAGCTCTGATTAATCTTTGTATAGAAATAGTAGAGTGCTGTATATGGGTAACTGAGGACGCAGATTATCGTGTAAAGTGCTTTGAGTGTCTTGATTAGTTAGAAAGTTGCTATATAAGTACAGTCCATTTACTCTCATATCCACCTCAAAATTGTCCTATACCCACCTGGGCAGCCACACTTTCGAATTATAGACTGTACCGTAGATCCAAGATGTGGTGGCAGGAAGAGTTTGTTAGATGACATACTGAGATGTGTTCAGAGACCTCTCCGCTCGAGGACGTGACACAGTCCTGCTGCAGAGTCTCCAAATCAGGCTGGAGGTTATTTACAACATGAGGGAAGGGCTAAAGTGTTTGAAACTAAAGCGAGGCATGGTCAGGAGTTAGAGCTGAGGTTAGGTGCGAGCGCAGCTGGTGGAGAAACTCAACCTTCTGTTTGCTCGTTCACGACTGAAAACCCCATCAGTTCAGCTGACCATCAATTGAGAAACGCTTGTGTTCCCCTTAAATGTCTACTCTGATTAATCTGCCAACACAGCGTTCATCCCTACCTGGTCGTGCTTGTTGGTGTGTTGGAGGAGGTGTTTAAAGAAGTCCAGACGGGAGCACTCTCTGACCAGGATCAGGTCCGTGGTGCCATCGGCGAGGTGGGCGGAGGGCGACAGGCCCTTTGGACACCGTGGACACGCGCAGCTCATGCTAGCCGAGTTGACGGCGATAAATTTACCGTGAAGCGTCCTCCAGCCTCCGCCGCTGTCTGAAATATAGAAGTGACACTCTGTGTGAGGGAGGGCCTTCAGAGAAGAGTTCAGCACGTATGAAATGTTACATTTAACATCGTAATTTGATCCTAAATCTATGTTTATGGTTTCCCGTTTTTGTACGTGCTTATTTCCTGCATACTTAAGAAATAATAATCAAGATGTCTCCATTCAACCACGTAAACTAAAACTATTGTCTCATTTCTTGTTGTGTGAATGCTCTTTTCGACATATCTTCTTCCATACATTTTTCGGCATCTTCCTCGTTCCACAATTTTTGTGCCATTTCAAATAACAAATCAAAATGTTCAGTTCTTTCAGGACAATCCTGCCATGACTTTTGATATTGGTGCAACTTTAGCTTTTTGAAAAATTTAACCTTTTCTGACGTTTTTTCCTCAGAGAAAATGAATTGAGCTCGTTTTACATCTTTCAAATCTTTAGCTCTGTTTACAACCTTTTACTGCTCCTTTCACATTTTGTTCTGCTTCAGCTTCTTTCAGCTTTTTTGTGCAAATTTAAACTTTTTTCCAGCTATTTTCAGCTGTTTTATCAGCTGTTTTTTTCCCAGCTGTTTTGTGCTCCTATCAGATTATTTCTGCTAATTTCAGCTATGCTCCTTTCAGCATATTTCTGCAAGTTTCAGCCATTACTGCTCTTTCAGCTACCATTTAGCTGTTTTTATGCTAATTTTAGCCTTCTCAACTAATTTCACATGTCTGGTCAACTTTTTTCAGCCTAATTCAGTAAAACTGTGCTCTCTCCACTTCTTTCTGGTAGCTTTGTTCTACCTTTTTAGCTTGTTGCTAATTTCAGCCCTTTTAGTTCATTTCAACTGTTCATATAAATTACAGTTTTTCATGTAAAGTTCAGCTACTTTCAGCCTAATTACCTTATTTATGCTAATATTAGCTTGTTATGCTCCTTTCATCATTTTTTTTTTGCTCTTTCAGCTACTATTTAGCTCTTTTCATGCTAATTTTAGCTTTTTCAGCTAATGGCACTTTTTATAGCTCATTTCAGTTCTTTCCACTTTTTTCATTCAACCTTTATTTAGTCACGTAAATCTCATTGAGCCTCGTGGACTCATTTACAAGAGCGACCTGCTACAAACTAAAGAATGATGAACAGCAATGGTAGAATTTCCTTAAACAATAAACAGTAGAAAAAACATAAGAGAGAAATACAGATTTAAAATTTTTTTTTTACAAAATATCAAAAACTAGCAAAACATTATAAGGTAGATGTATAAAATCAAAAACAGGAACATATCTGCATTGGTTTTTGCCAGGATTCCAACAGATTCTGAAAACCATTTAGAGAGGTCAAGGCCGAGAGCTTCAGATCTTTTTGTAAGATATTCCAGGAAGCAGGAGCGGAGTAGGCATTAATAATTAATAATAATAATAATAATTAATTAATAGCTTATTTGTGCCTTTTCAGCTACTGTTCAATCTTTTTTTGTGTGCTAAATTTGGCTTTTTTTAATGCTAATTTCCTAATTTCTGTGCTAATTTCTGCTTATTTAAATCTAATTCAGCAAATATGTGCTCGTTCTGCTTTCTTCTGCTAATTTAGGCTTGTTCTTCCATTTCAGTTACATTTCAGTTTTTGTTGTTGTTGCTAATTTCAGCTGATTTTTTTCAGCAAAGTCTTCAACAATAAGCATTCACACTGTATTTTTGCAGGAAATGCAATTCCTCTAGTTTAAGTTTGAATGTGTTCTATGTTTGTGTCCCAATTCAGAATATAAACCCTCAGACCTAACTTTTCCCACGTTTGTTGACCCCGCCAACATTTTTGTCTTTTTCCTTCACTCCAGGACTATTTTCTGTTTTATTATTAATAATTTTTTAACTTTAGTTAAGTCCATTTACAGACTTATAAAAACGTAATTCATGCTTTTGTTTACTCGGCTATCTCAGTCAAAACAGTTTTTTGAGCCATTTTCATCTACAGGATAGTGATCAGCAAGTCCTTTCAACGTTTTGCCTGTCAGATCTCAGCTGCTGTCAACTTAAATACAGTACTTTTAAAACCTCCAACTGAATCACAGCTGGAGACAAACTAAACGTTTTATTTGAGTTCACGCCGCATCAGAATCACTCGAAGCAGAGAAATACAGGAAGTGAGCAGCCGTAATGAAGCTGCGCTGAAAACAGAAGAAAAGAAAAAGAAAAGGCTTCAATCACACTCCCGCAGCAAACCGTTCCACAACTCTTTAAAATAAAAAGCTTTTCTTTTTTTTTTTTTTTTTACATTTTACTCCACTTCATCTAATTGTTCACCCATTAAAAGGTGAGCTATGTCTGTCTGTTAGCAAAACATCTCATTAACAACTGGATAGATTTTAATGAAATTTTAAAAAACTAATCGTTGAATTTAAACCTGATTCAAGATGGCAGCAAATTAATTCACATTTTTATAGATGTCGTACAAACACGAGACATTTGTTTTTTGTGCTGTTATAATATAATAAGATATTTAACTTTGTGTAAAAATAAAGTTCATCATAGAAGCACATGGAGATCTCTGTTCTCATTGTTCTCTTTGGTATCAGCTATAAATATACCTGCTCTACTTTATCTTCTTTTGTTACCTTTAGCTTTGAGCTACTGTTCAGTAATTTTAGATAATGTTCTGCTATTTAGCTTTTAGCTACTGTTTTGCTACGTAAAGATTTAAACTATAATTTAGCTAAATGTAGTGACTATTTTGCTGAATTGACCTTTGACATGTTTTTTAAATAAAATTTTTGCATATGTTCTATTTTAGTTACTGTTTAGCTATTTTACTGTTCTTTTGCTGCTTTTAGCTTCTAGCTACTCTGCTGTTTCTTTCAGCTTGTGTTCTGCTGCTATTAACTTGCTCCTTCACGTTATGTTTGTTTTAGCTTGTGTTTTAAACAGTTTGGCTTGTGCTCTGTGCATTTTAGCTGGTTTTCTTTTAATTTTAGCTTCTTGTGTTCTGTTCTTTATAGCTTTTATTATTTTGTAGCTTGTCTTTTGTCCATTTTTTTTCCATTCAACCTTTATTTAATCAGGTAAATCTCATTGAGCCTCGTGGGCTCATTTACAAAAGCGACCTATTATTTTTACTTGTGTTCAGAACATATTAGCTTGTTTTGAGCATTTTAGCATGTATCCTGTTCATTTTAGCATATATTTGTTCATTTTTGCTGGTTTTCTGTTCATTTTAGCTTCTTGTGTTCTATTCATTTTAGCTTGTACATTTATTTTAGCTTGTATCCTGCTCATTTAAGCATGCGTTTTGTGCATTTTTAGCTGGTGTCCTGTTCATTTTAGCTTGTTTTCTGAACAGTTTTGCTTGTTTTGAACATTTTAGCTCATATCCTGTTCACTTTAGGTTATGTTCTTTTCATTTTAGCTTCTTGTGTTCAATTCATTTTAGCTTGTACAGTATCCTGTTCATTTTCACTAGTGTTCTGTTCATTTGAGCTTCTTGTGTTCTGTTCTTTTTGGCTTTTATTTTATTTTAGCTTGCCTTTTGTTCATTCTAACAATAACAATAATGAATTTAATTTGTAACGCACATTTCATTAACAAAAATCTCAAAGTGCAAACGTGTGTTCTGAATATTTTAGCTTATTTTGAGCATTTTAGCTTGTACGTATCTTGTTCATTTTAGCATATGTTTTGTTTGATTTAGCTGGTTTTCTGGTTATTGTAGCTTTTTGTATTATATTCATTTTAGTTTGTATTATATTTTAGCTTGTATCTTGTTCATTTTAGCTTGTATTCTGTTTTAGCTTTCTCCTCTTCATTTTAGCTTTTTTTCTGAACATTTTTGCTTGTTTTGAACATTTTAGCTCATATCCTGCTCATTTTAGCTGGCCTTCTGTTCATTTTAGCTTGTATTCTACTTTAGCTCGTATCCTGTTCATTTCAGCTGGCTTTCTGTTCATTTTAGCTTGTATTCTACTTTAGCTTGTATCCTGTTCATTTTAGCTTGTGCTCTGTTTATTTTAGTTTGTGTTCTGTGCATTTTAGCTGGTTTTGTGATCATTTTAGCTTCATGTGTTCAGTTCATTTTAGCACGTGTTGTGTTCATTTTAGCTTGTTTTCTGATCATTTTAATTTGTGTCCTGTTCTTTTTAGCATATGTTATTTCCATTTTAGCTTGCCTTTTTTTTTAGACTTGTGCTCTTCATTATTTAGCTTGTATTTTAGCTTGTGTGCTGTTCAGCTTAACCTCTGTTTGGCTCATTGTAGCCTTTGCTCTTCTTGTTTTAACGCTAAAAACTCACTTTTAGCTTCTTTGGCCCATGTCAATCGTTCAGCCCTCAGCGTTCACACTGATTCCTCTCATTTGGATAAAAGCTCATGTGGTGGACAGATGTGACGGCTGCACGTCACAAAACTCTGCCCTGTTCTCTGAAGATTAGCGACTGTTTACTTTTGGCAAAGGTGAATCAAAGACGCGACGCTTGGAGCCGCGGGACCGCCTCCGCCCCGTCAGGGCGACAGTCAGCAGAAGGAGCGGTGAAAAGTGATCACATTAGCTCCTGAGTGTTTTTATGTTACCTCAGAGGGAAAATGATGAGATCTCAGGAAGGAAAACACGATTCATTATCATTCTCTTTGATGCTGCGAATCAAACTTAAAGGTTAATATAACAAGCCCACCAAGGCGACATAAAAAACAACAAATAGTCTAATTCAGACGCGGTGATTAAAGCTCCTTAAAAGACAAAAACAATCCAAACACGACATGACCAACTGTGGGCTGCAGGCCCTGCGTTAGGAGAGCGTTTCCAAACGAGTATTTGCTTTTCGCTGAGCAGACTGGCTCATTTGCAGAGGGGGGGTTTGTCTTGCCTCATTGATTTAGCAGTTGTCTGAGATTTCCCTCAGCGGAGAACAAAAAGAAAAAAGATAAAACACAAAACAAACGGCAGCAAACCCCCTGACAGAGCTGGCAGAAGTAAAAAAAAGATAATAATAATAAAAAAATCCTGATTAGTGGGAGGCTGTCACAGAGAGTACACAAAAACAGTCACATTTATCCAGGCAAACAATACAAACACAAACTACAGGAGTCTGCAGATAGACAACGATGGAAAATCTCACATTTACTAATTAAAGGAAGAAAAACCGCAGAGATGATCAGCTGTGCACATAAAGCTCCACTGCACGCAGGAAGGCAGTGTTTTATTTCCCACCAGAGGTTTGTGCCGTTGTGAGCGCTGTAGATAAAATGTGTTTGGTCAGAGAGAATAAAAAAGGGGTGGAGTTCAAATCGAGGCTGAGTGGGCCGATAGATTCTGGTCCTGATGGGGAACAGGTGCCCTGATCAAGCAGGAAAGGATCAAATCATTTAACTACCGTATTTTTCGGAGTATAGGTCGCACCGGATAGGTCGCATTGTCCAATTATTACCAATACATGTACATTGTACATGTATCGGCTGAAATGAGTTTTCTCCGCAGGGTGGCTGGACTCTCCCTTAGAGATAGGGTGAGAAGCTCAGTCATCCGGGAGGGACTCGGAGTAGAGCCGCTGCTTCTCCACATCGAGAGGAGCCAGTTGAGGTGGCTCGGGCATCTGGTTAGGATGCCTCCTGGACGCCTCCCTGGTGAGGTGTTCCGGGCATGTCCCACCGGGAGGAGACCCAGAGGAAGACCCAGGATACGCTGGAGGGACTATGTTTCTCGGCTGGCCTGGGAACGCCTTGGGATTCCCCCAGAGGAGCTGCTCCAAGTGGCTGGGGAGAGGGAAGTCTGGGCCTCCCTACTTAGGCTGCTACCCCCGCGACCCGACCCCGGATAAGCGGAAGAAAATGGATGGATGGATGGACATGTACATTGGAAAAATCCATAGATAGGTCGCACCGGAGTATAGGTCGCCCCTACGTTTAGCTCTGCTGCAAATGTCTGCCACAGGAGCGCACAGCAAGGCTTTTAAGAAGACTAACACTGAAAAACAATTATTTGTTTGATAAAAATTATAGCAATATGTGTCTGAGCTGAACTTTTCCTTAATAAATGAACGTAATTGTGAAATGAGCTGGATTTAAAAATTTGTTTAGCCGAAAGTGATAAAAAGCCATATAGTATAGGTCGCACCTGAGTATAGGTCGCAGGCCTTGAAAAAATGATAAAAAGGTGCAACCTATACTCCAAAAAATACGGTAAATTAAAGACCTCACATTCCAGAGTTTAGACTATGATCCTCTTTAATGGTGAGAAAGGAGAGCTTTAGGTCCAACCTCAAACCTGCAATCTCAGGCTCAGAGTTCAGGTTGCGAAGGCATCTCAAGATCGGTGAAACTGAGTTGAAGTACTTAGGGTTCACTGTCCAGGAAAATAGGGAACGTGGTAAAGAAGTGAAGAAGACAGTCCAAGCAAGATGGAATGAATGAATGAGTTATTTGTGACAAAAGGGTGGCAGCAAAGGTCAAAGGAACGTTTATAAGAGAATAGTAACGCCATGTTGACATGACGTTGTATGGCCACTTTCAGCTACTGCAACTCGCTGGCGAGAAGGAATCAACCTTGGAGAAGCTACAAGCTTGACCCTGCGGTGCTGACCACATAATTTGGTTGTTTGAAGTCACCATTGACATGTACCAGCAGAACTACAAGGCAGACAGAAATCAAGCAGTCGGCCTGACTGAAAGTAACTGTTATCTGAATCTGGCTCCCCCGTGTTGGCCTTGAATTGGCCAACTATCTCAAACTCTCCTGGATGTTAGGTGAACAAGAAGCTCTGCTCCCCGCCCTCCCCTACTCGCTCCCTTCCCAAGGACATCTGTGGACCTGTATCAGAGCTGAGCCGGCTAGTAGACACTGCACCAACTCTTATCAGGCCCATGGAACTATCTGGCAGTGTTCTCAAACAAACTTACCACCTTCGTCTGCCTTCCTCAGTGCATATAAGTATCATGATGTCATCATGTCATTAATATGTTGCCGTTTCTGTGCTTGAGTTTTTTTGTTGTTGCAACTTTTCCACTGGACACAGTGTAAGATGTGATTTTTTTAATACCTCCCCTTCCCCCCATGTTTCTCTTTTCCTATCTAAACGAAAAAGTTAGCGCCTCCCACGGGGCCGCGACCTCAGACACCTCCGTCCCCCCATGTCTGTTTTACTCAGACGGGCTGCACTGAAATGTAATTTCGTTGTGCTTCGGTGCAATGACAATAAAGCTAATTCTGCTTCTGGTTTGGAGACAGTGGCACTGACAACAACAGTACCGCATATGGGTACAAACTATTATTTAGAAATATGGTGATCTATAGCAATGTCTGGATGAGCAAAGACCTTGTGTAAAGTTTGACCTTGAAGTTGGAGTAATGAAAAATTTGTGTGACACACTGTTTAGAAGAAGAAGAAGAAGACACTGTCTAGTGGTGGCACAACATGTAACAGGTTTTGTTCAATTATCTTGAGCAGATCAGGAGTTATGGAGGGACAACCGAAAGTTCAGGCATGTACGAATGTCAACGGAGATTATTCCATACCATACCACTTCATTTACAAACAGCAGCAAGACCAACCAAAGTGCTGTACAACTATAGCAAAGGTTACAGGATAATGCATACATCTACAAACTATTATTCTGAGATACGGCAATCTATACCAGTGGTCCAAATAAGCACAGATGTATTCCATAATAAGTCCTGCCTTTGACGGGCATATAAAAAGACAGGAGACAGAACTGGAAAAGGCAGAGCTGAAGATGCTGAGATTCTCTTTAGGAGTGACAAGGATGGATAAGATTAGGAATGAGATCATCAGAGGTACAGCACAGGTTGAACAACTGGGAGATGAAGTTAGAGAGGCCAGACTGAGATGGTTTGGACATGTCCAGAGGAGGGACAGTGGGTATATTGGTAGAAGGATGTTAGAAATGCAGCTGCCAGGAGAAAGACAAAGAAGATGTATATGGATGCAGTTAGAGAGGACATGGAGGTAGTTGGAGGACAGAGGATGCCGAGGCAAGAGATGGAGGTGGATGACTCCCTGGGGAGACCCTTGAAGAGGGAACAGCAGAAAAACGACCTATAAAACAAAGAGTTTTGTTGGAGTTGACTCCAAAGATAGATCAGTTGAAGATGTATGATTACTTTCTGATGGGTGGTTCATATTTTGCTAACACACGCATACATACAGACACAAATAACAACTCCATCCTCTCCCCTCTCAAGCTCCAGCAGGGCACACAGGAAGAGCTGTGACACATCACTGAAGTCATATTCTCTCATCAATACCTCATTAGGAATTTTCAGCGCACTACAGGAAGACAAAAACACACAAAGTGAAAAATGACAGAGTTTGACAGAGATAACGACTCCATTATTTACACTCCATCCAACTCCTTCTTAATGTTCTCCCAAAGAAATTGGGGAAAAATGCAAATCTTCCCAGTTTTATGGCATCAACCGTACGCAGAACCCCAGCCTGAGTTGGGTTTTTCTTTCCTTTGTGTGTTTTTTGTCTCATTTTAACACTGGTTGTGTCAACATGGAGAACCAAGCGGATAACAAGGTGGAGGAATGAGAAATGGGCTTCTGCTTGTGATTAACGAAGCATATTTAAAATAATGAACTCGTACCGTCACCAGACTTTTTCTTCTCTGCTGACATCTCGTTCTGCTCATCCTTTGAGTCCTGACAGACGCGGCACCTGAAACACCAGCGTAACCTTGTTTAGCAATCATTAAAACCATCACTGCCGCTGTAACACACTCTTATGAGTCATTAAACGCAAACATATTTGACGAATTTTAAACAGATATTTACATTTTAGCGCTGTTGTCAGCAGCTACAAAGTATCTTTTGGAGTATATTCACATAACTTTTTATGTAAAATAGGTTATTATATTAAAGAATAATGGTTTTCAGATCCCATAACAAATGTAAATGATGTCTGTACACAGAATATCAAACAGCGCAGCACTAAGTATTTTTAAATGAGAGTAAATGGGCTTTCAGTGCTCAAGAGTTTAGCTTCCCATTTAGGCCCTGGAAAGCGTAATGCTATCATTGAACGGCATCAGATAAGTTAAGGTTTTGTCTAATACTGCAAAAAGGCATAATATCTAAGGCTGTATTTACCCAAACCGACACGACAGCATATCCCTCGGGTGTCCAGCGCTGTCCTCAGCAGGGAAGAAAGAGATGCTGCCTTCATAGAAGTTGTGACGCAGAAAAGTCTT
>JBBPBX010022121.1:0-32221 GCA_038048925.1 Garcialebias charrua
TAAACATTTTACAGACAGTATTTGTATTGACTGAAGAAAATATATTAATAAGCAAATAAAATTATAATGAAAATAACTGTTAGGTGAAGTCTTGGTTCAGTTTCTCAGTCCAAAATTATATAACAACATTGGCTGCCCTACGGAGGGTGGGCCACAGGTAGGGCCAGGCTCCAGGGGCACCGGCCCTTGTTGGCCCCACCCCAGAACCGCCCCTGCTGCTCAACGGAATTTGCCACTTGTCAAACATTTCCTTCAGGCTAGCTGCTATCGCTTCACTGGTGTGTGACCCACGAAAGTTTGTTGCGTTCAACATTGCGCTGTGTGGCACAAAACTCTCATCCAGCCAGTGTGCCGTTAAACTTAAAAGTGACACGGGGGAGACGTCAGAGCTCCAAATGTCTGTTGTGAAACTCATGGCTTTAACATCTTTTATCTCCTCCAATATGCGTTTGCACACTTTACCGTGCAGTTCAGGTAGAGCCGTTTCTGACAAATATTTTCTGCTCAGCAGAGGAGATGCGGAGGTGCGGCGCACACACATCTCCAGGCCGTGATGCCTAGTACCCACTGCCCCCTTTGTCGAGCGGCCGAAGCGGCCGGTTTACATTCAAAGTCTATGGAGGAGACGCGTGGTGTCACGGCGAACAAGGAAGCGGCGCGATTCGAGTGATCGAAGCGGCGCGGGGGCAGCCTGCACACGCACGCGCGCGTCGCCGTCGAGCCGCCGACGTCCCAAATGTTGATCTCTGGCGGCTCGACGCATCCGGCAAACAGTCGGGAGAGCCTCGCTATCTGATTACACAACCACAACGGGACTTTTTTCGGACTTTTTAAACTCACCGGATCGAGCCTCCAGGAATTGGAACCAAACTCCGGTAAGAAACGTGGCATTTTTACAGTTGCTGCTGACAGGCTGCTGTCCTCTCCAGTGTAGATCACCCCAAACATAAAAAAAAGTTTTAATCTCATCGAAGACCGTCGGAGGTGCAGTTAAAACAACAACTGAACCCGGAAAACAAGCCAGAGACCCCTCCCTCTGCTACCCCCTAGTGTACGTCATCAGACGGTGTTCAGTGGTTCAGTGGGACCGTGACCAGCGGCCAAAAGGGGACGGCAGGCGCGTTTCGAGTTGTGCAGTGGGTAACCGGCACCGGCATCAGACTTGCGCTTTGGTCCGCAGGCTGGAGCGCGCGCGTTGCGCGTGCACTCAGAGCGTGCACTCAGAGCGCAGAAAACAGCAGACAGCTCGCGGAGGAGATGTGTATGTGGCGCACACACATCTCCTCCGCAAGCTGTCCCACAATAGGACAGGTGACCGCGCGCGCTCGCGCCTGTCCCACAAACAGAGGACAGCTGACAGCGCGCGCTCGCGTTTGTCCCACAATAAATACAAAGGACAGCTGATGTCTCACCTTTCTCGCTCCATTTGGAAAACTGCACGTGCCACTGCACTGCGTGTAGCTGGCGCATAACGTTACATCACACACGGAGCTCAGCATAGATATAAACTGTATAGATTACCCCTATGGATCGGGTCCATTGTCACAGATACCCAATCTAGAACTTTGTTTAATATCGGGACCGATACCGATACTGGTATCGGATCGGTGCATCCCTAGTTAGGATGCCTCCTGGTGAGGTGTTCCGGGCATGTCCCACCGGGAGGAGACCCAGAGGAAGACCCAGGACACGCTGGAGGGACTATGTTTCTCGGCTGGCCTGGGAACGCCTTGGGATTCCCCCAGAGGAGCTGCTTCAAGTGGCTGGGGAGAGGGAAGTCTGGGCCTCTCTACTTAGGCTGCTACCCCCGCGACCCGACCCCGGATAAGCGGCCGAAAATGGATGGATGGATTATCAATTATTGTGGCACTATGAGTTGTAATTCTTGTTGGCTTTGATATCAATGGATACATATTTAAACTGTACATTGAGTTTATAAATACTGTATACTGATTATATTTGAATCCGTTTTATTTCCCATATCAATGTTAAAGTCTCCACACAAAAAAACTTTTTTATTAAAACTCTTCTCCAATAGCTCCAAGATTTTATCAGTGAATATTTCTATATTTGATCCTGGTGATCTATATACACAACTTATTATGTTTTTATCGTTTTTGTTTATTATTTCTATTGTTATCATTTCCATAATATTATCAACAATTATTGACATTTCACTGTTTAATTTACATTTGATTTCATTATTAACAAATAGAGCGACTCCACCACCTCTTTTATTATTTCTGTTCATATGAAATAATTCATACCCTTCGATGTGAATATTATTTGTGTTTTCATCATTGAGCCATGTCTCTGACAGTGCTATTATCGTAAAAGTTCTATTTAACTGTTTTAAGTAATCTGTTATTTTGGATATATTTGCATTTATACTTCTGCTATTAAAGTGAATAATAGAGAAAACCCCATTTGTTATATTGATGTAATTAAACTGCTCTTCATTATAATATTCGCTACCTTTTATTACAGGAATTTTTTTTGCATCAATTACATCTTCAACATTATATATTTTAGGTTCTGTGTCTTCGTACGGTTTGCAGCCGAGTGTGATGCGGCCGGGATGAGGATCAGTTCCTCCAAATCCGAGGCCATGGTCTTGAGCCGGAAAAGGGTAGCATGCCCTCTCCGGGTCGGGGAGGAGGTCCTGCCCCAAGTGGAGGAGTTTAAGTATCTCGGGATCTTGTTCACGAATGAGGGAAAACTGGAGCGTGAGATCGATAGGCGGATAGGTGCAGCGTCCGCAGTGAAGCGGGCGCTGTACCGGTCTGTCGTGGTGAAGAGAGAGCTGAGTCAAAAGGCAAAGCTCTCAATTTACCGATCGATCTACGTTCCCACCCTCATCTATGGTCATGAGCTTTGGGTTATGACCGAAAGAACAAGATCTCGGATACAAGCGGCTGAAATGAGTTTTCTCCGCAGGGTGTCTGGACTCTCCCTTAGAGATAGGGTGAGAAGCTCAGTCATCCGGGAGGGACTCGGAGTAGAGCCGCTGCTTCTCCACATCGAGAGGAGCCAGTTGAGGTGGCTCGGGCATCTGGTTAGGATGCCTCCTGGACGCCTCCCTGGTGAGGTGTTCCGGGCATGTCCCACCGGGAGGAGACCCAGAGGAAGACCCAGGACGCGCTGGAGGGACTATGTTTCTCGGCTGGCCTGGGAACGCCTTGGGATTCCCCCGGAGGAGCTGCTCCAAGTGGCTGGGGAGAGGGAAGTCTGGGCCTCCCTACTTAGGCTGCTACCCCCGCAACCCGACCTCGGATAAGCGGAAGAAGATGGATGGATGGATGAATGGATGTCTTCGTATGTTGTCATGTTCTAATGTATTTGTTCCTTTCACTGTATATTATGTCCATTTTGTGTGTAAGTTGTTTCATTGATTAGTGATTTGTCATCTCCTGAGTTCCTCCAAGTTTTTCCAGATCCTTCAGCTCTTTTATCATTTTAGGCTGAGCCCCTTCATGTGTTTTGATAAAGATGTTTCCATTTCTTGTCCATGTTGATACTATTTTGTTCTGTTTTTTTAACAACCTTGCTTCACGTGCCATGTTTCCATTTTTTTTGGTTAGATGTTCATTTATGTAAACTTTTGTTCCCTGCAGTTTTTTTGCTTGCATAATTACATTGTTTTTTAACACGGGTGAGCCCCGTGCAATGCCAAGTCAAGGTCTACATTTAAGAAAATGATCAAAAATAATGTGTTAAAAATATATATGAAATAGCGTAATGTGTATTGTATTAGTTAGAAAATTAGAAAGAGTTAGTCATTTTGTACTGTTGGTTGAAGATTATTATTGTTTAATCTGATTGTTGGAAAAAATGGGCAGATATAATAAGATTTATTCTTCTTTCTGCTACCTTTCATTTTTTTATATTTTGTACATTATCATTAATGGGATTGTCTTGTATTGTTTCTTTTGTAAAAAAAATAACAAATTTAATAAACATAAACAAACATAAACATAAACTTCCTGCTAAGGAACTTGACGACTACTGACGGTTTGAATTTTGGTGATTTACTGGGCAGGGTGTGACAGAACGAAATGTCCCTATGTTCTATGTTAATGTTCTTGTTCTGTAAAAAAGTAACTACATGCTCCTCCAGAGTCTGTAGTTCTTCCTGAGATGCATTCTCAGTTGGGTCTTTGTTAGTAAGAGTTCTTGCATATGTCCGACACTTACTAACATCAAGTCCTGTGATCACCAAGTTGTCTTGCTTTGTGTATTGTTCTAAGTCATCTATTTTTTGTTCCAGTTCAGCTATTTTATTGTCTTTGCTAATTATCAGTTCTTTCAGTTGTCTTATTTCATCAACCAGATTGGCCTGGGAATCCAGTTTTGCTGATAAATTTGCTATTTCTTCACCCATAAAGTTTAGTGAATTTTTAAAGTCTTGCATTTCTACTGAGTTGTTTCCCTTCGACTCTGGTGCCTTTTGTCCACTTTTGCTCATCATACTTACAGAGTTAGTAGTCTAGTGGTAGCAGGTCTCTGGTTTGTTTGCTGAACCAAGTGGCCCTTCCACGAGGCTCACAGGCCTAACGATGGTGGCTGTGGCCCAGCACCCAGATCAACAGTTATCAGATCAGAACTCACGGTCTCAGCAGCCTGCAGCAATCAGATCTGTTATCCGAAGAGGTTGGCTCACTAGCCCGGCTTAGTCCTCCGGTTCACGCACGGTGCTCGGCCTCCTCCGGTCGCAGCAGCTCCGATGTTAGCCCAGTTAGCACAGCTCGTAGCTCCAGGTGCAGCTCTGATGCTAGCCCAGCTCCAGACGGCGGTCCTCCGGTTGGTACACGGTGCTCAGCCCAGCTCGAAGCTCCAGGTGGCGGTCCTCCAGTTCGCGCACGATGCCCGGCCCAGCTCGAAGCTCTAGGCGGTGGTCCTCCGGTTTGCACACGGTGCTCAGCCCAGCTCGAAGCTCCAGGCGGCGGTCCTCTGGTTCGCGCACGATGCCCGGCCTAGCTCGAAGCTCCAGGCGGCGGACCTCCGGTTCGCGCACGATGCCCGGCCCAGCTCAAAGCTCCAGGCGGCGGTCCTCCGGTTCGCGCACAATGCCTGGCCCAGCTCGAAGCTCCAGGCGGCGGTCTTCCGGTTCACGCACGGTGCTCGGCCTCCTCCGGTCACAGCAGCTCGGATGTTAGCTCAGTTAGCACAGCACGTAGCTCAGATGCTAGCCCAGCTTGTAGCTCCCGATAGCGGTACACCGGTACTTGCACGGCGCTCAGCCTACTTCGGTCGCAACAGCTCCGAGGTCTGCACACGATACCTGTCGACGGCTTTTCAGTCCGTGCGGCATTCAGCCCTCTCTGGTCGCGGCGGCTTCAAGTTCGGCTAGCCAGCTTAGCCTGTGGCTCGAGACACAAGCTCTCAGATCCGCGCTCGGCCCCCTCCAATCAAAGATTCAAGATCGGTCAGCTAGCTCAGCTTGTGGCTTCTGGTGGCGACTCTTCAGTTCGTCCACGACGTTTAGTTCGTGCCAGATATATATATATTTACCAGCGTCTCTACTTTCTCCGCAAGCTGAAAAGGGCTGGAGCTTCAACCCCCATCATGTGCACCTTCTACAGAGGTGCCATAGAAAGTGTCCTGACCAGCTGCATCACTGTGTGGTTTGGTGCATGTACTGCATCCTGCCGCAAGAGCCTCCAGCGCATCGTGAGAGCAGCTGAGAAGATCGTCGGCACCTCCTTCCCCTCACTGCAGGACTTACACAGCAACCGCCTCACTCAGAAAGCCCTCTGCATGGCAGGTGATCCCACACACCCACTACACAGCTGGTTCAGACTGCTGCCATCTGGGAGGAGACTGAGAAGTCTCCAGGCTCGAACCAGCAGACTGAGTGACAGCTCTGTTCATCAGGCAGCTTTGATGAAGTCGTTCAGAGTGAGGTGGAGACCATCCTCAAGAAAATGAAGCCTTCTTTCTGCGCCCTGGATCCCTTCCCCTCGTCTCTCATTAAATCCAATCACTCTGCAATAAGCCCATTAATCACACAAATAATAAACAAGTCTCTACAATCTGGTCATGTTCCATTGCCTCTAAAAACTGCCATCATTAGGCCTCTTCTGAAAAAATCTAATTTGGATCCCGACATTTTTTCTAATTACCGCCCAATTTCCCACCTCCCATTTCTGTCCAAAGTGCTGGAGAAAGCAGTTGCTGCTCAGCTGCAGGACCACCTACAGCAACACTCTCTGTATGAGAAGTTCCAGTCTGGATTCAGAGCAGCTCACAGTACTGAGACTGCACTGCTGAGAGTAACAAATGATGTCCTCATGGCTGCTGACACTGGTTCTCCCTCCATCCTTGTCCTCCTTGACCTCACTGCAGCCTTCGACACTGTGGACCATAGTATCCTCCTCCACCGTCTTCATGTGGAGGTCGGTCTCTGTGACACTGTCCTGGACTGGTTCAATTCTTTCCTCTCCAATAGGCTGGAATGTGTTAGCCTTGGCAATGCCACTTCCCAGACAGTCGGTGTCTCCTGTGGTGTCCCTCAGGGGTCAGTTCTGGGGCCCCTGCTGTTTTCCCTCTACATGCTGCCTTTAGGTCAAATTATTAATCAGTTCAACATTTCTTTTCACTGCTATGCCGACGACACACAGCTTTACATCAGGACTGGAACATCATCATCATCCCTATCTCCGTCTTCACTCACTGTTCTCTCTGCCTGCCTGGAGGAAATAAAGGCATGGATGAATCAGAACTTTCTTCAATTAAACTGCTCGAAGACTGAGGCCATATTGATTGGCACCCCTCACCAGATACAAACATCAACTTTAACAACAATCTCCTTCTCTGGTCAAGACATCCCCCTCTCCACCTCTGTTACAAATCTTGGAATAAAAATGGACTCTCATCTTACATTTGAAAATCACATTAAGCATCTGTTTAAAACCTGCTTCTTCCATCTTCGAAACATCTCCAGACTTCGCCCATCTCTGACTTTTCCTGATGCTGAGAAACTCGTCCATGCCTTTGTCTCCTCCAGGCTCGACTACTGCAACTCCCTGTTTATTGGTATCCCTGGCAAAAACCTTCAGAAACTTCAATACATTCAAAACAGTGCAGCAAGGATTCTGTTGAGAGTTCGTAAATTTGAACATATTACACCCATTCTCCATAACCTCCATTGGCTTCCTGTCACCTACAGAATTCAGTACAAAACTGCTCTCATTACCCATCAATGCTTGCACGGCACTTCACCTGACTATCTAAAGGACATTCTTGCACCATATTCATCCACCCGGTCTCTACGATCACAGAACAGTAATTTCCTTCATATTCCTCGGACCAAATTGAGGACCATGGGAGACCGAGCATTCTGTGTGGCTGCCCCCCGCCTGTGGAACTCCCTCCCTGATGACCTGAGAGCTCCACAGTCACTGGTTGACTTTAAAAGCAGCATAAAGACCTTTCTTTTTAAGCAAGCCTATTCTGCCTCCACATGATTTTATCTTTGATCTTAGCTGATATCATTATTGATTTTACTTGATTTTATCACTTGTTTTATTTTATTTATTTTTTAAGCAAGCCTAATCTGCATCCACATGATTTTATCTTTGATCTTAGTCGATATTATTATTGATTTTATTTGATTTTATCACTTGTTTTATTTTGATCTTTGCTTTGTTACACTTTGTAGCACTTTGAGATTTTTATTAATGAAAAGTGCATTATAAATGGAATTCATTATTATTATTATTATTATTATCAGGCAGTCAGGATGCTAAACACTCTGCCTGCTCTGCCTCCCCTCCCATTTGAACTGCCTTAACACAAAAAACTTTCTCACACATTACCACACAACACAAAGTTTTTAACACTGGACTCTGTGTCATCAAACGGGTTATTCACTAAACTCTCGGTCATGTGCTCATTCAGTTTGCACTACGGTACTCTCTTATTTGCACTAATGTTTGTATTACATCATTGCCTATAGTCATACTACTGTTTACACTCACTGTTTACATACTACTGTTTACATTCACTGTTTACATTTATTAATACTGTTTACAAGAGAGGAGCCAGTTGAGGTGGCTCGGGCATCTGGTTAGGATGCCTCCTGGACGCCTCCCTGGTGAGGTGTTCCGGGCATGTCCCACCGGGAGGAGACCCAGAGGAAGACCCAGGATACGCTGGAGGGACTATGTTTCTCGGCTGGCCTGGGAACGCCTTGGGATTCCCCCAGAGGAGCTGCTCCAAGTGGCTGGGGAGAGGGAAGTCTGGGCCTCCCTACTTAGGCTGCTACCCCCGCGACCCGACCCCGGATAAGCGGAAGAAAATGGATGGATGGATGGAATACTGTTTACATTTATTATTACTGTTTACATTTATTACTACTGTTTACATTTACACTACTTTTATATCTACACTACTGCTGATACATATACAGTATTCTCTGACCAGCCTTATTTAAGGATGCCCAATGTGCCTTACTGCATATGCCACTTTTGCCTCTATACCAACATCAACTACTACCTCATACATATACTGTGTACATTAACTCATATGCTGCTTTGCCACTCTTTGCAAATGTCAATGCTAGAACCTTCAGTTTATTTTATAGATATACTTTTTATACTTTTTTATACTACTATGCAAAAACTCAGGACAGTATTACACTTTTATTATTTCATTTTATGCTTATGTTCATTAAATGTTTAGTGTTTTAGTGTTGGTGTAAATTTTCATACTTTTATACTACTATGCAAAAACTCAGGACAGTGTTACACTTTTACTATTTTATGCTTATGTTTATTAAATGTTTCAGTGTTTTAGTGTTTAAATGGTTACTGTTGCACCGAGGGACTGAGAGAAACGCAATTTCAATCCTGTGTATGTCCTGTACATATTGCAGTTCTGACAATAAAGTTGACTTTGACTTTTGACTTTGACTATTTCTTTGTTTTACGTTGCTTTCAGCTGGAGCTCAGCTCTCGCCCTGTTGCTCCAGCGATGACGTCACCGGAAGTGACGTCAATAATGCTCATGTTAAATAATGACGGTCAGTGGTATGACAGCCTGCAAACTCTCTTGTTCTATGGATAAAAATCACAAATATAACTGTTATCCCTGTGTTTAGTGGGATGGGCACCACAAGGTTAATAATAAAATAATAATATGTCTAATACTTATGTACTCTAATACTTAATACTAAGTCAGTCTTATTTATCGTATCACATTATATTATAACATTAATATATAATATCAAGTTGTTTTGTTTACTAGGTTGTTGAAATAACATAATCACAGTAAAATAGATAATTTTTCTTCCCCATAAATCAGTTATTTAAAATCTAATCTGGAATCATTCCTCCTTGTTAGACTTCAGTTGACCTGTTTAAGTTGGGCCCAAATTTGTTATTATCTTTTGATTTATTTTTCATTGAAATTTAATTATTTGTTAGTTTATTTTTGGAACTATTAAATTGAATTATTTGGTGGATTTTTGAACACCTTTGTCCTTATTTAAGTCTGGACCCTCACAATTCTATTTATATTATGAACTTGTATTACTAAAATAATTATAACAGAATATGATAGAAGTTGTCCAAAAATTGAAAAGTGGAAGCAGAACATTCCCATTCTCTTTTCACACTGATGCCTCAAACAAGGTGAAGATGAACCATGTTTTATTAATGATAGTTTTATACAAATGGATACACCTGATACTGTATATACAAATAAAAACATGAACAAACTTACTTTACAGTATACACACATAATTATGCATACGGTACTTCTACACGTTTAAATTTTTTTTTAACAGTTTATGGCGCCCCCCCATAAAAAAATCACCATCCGCCACTGCTGAGAACGAGAAGAAGCACCTCACCAGAACCAGAACCGGGTTGGCATTGATCAGAGCCAGCCACCTTCCCAGAGTGAACTGTGAGTAATCAATCCAGAACAGTTATCCATCAACCAGGCACAGACGGAGGAGCACGGTGTTCCATATCCAAGGTAACTCAAGGGATTTCTCAACTTATGAGCTGCCTTCTGCACCTGCCTGGTATCTCCGGAGGCTGTTCATGGGACAAATCTCATGGTTTCATCTGTTTGCTGGTGACCTTACATCACAGTAATTGCACATTAAACTTAAACAGAGTTCAGCTTAGAAATAAACCAGTCCAAAGTCTGCTCTTTAAGTTTCACTAATTTTATTCATCAATTAGACCTTTGATTCAAAGCCATTTGATGTTCAGTTAACTTTGTCATGCATAATTTTCACCATATTCAACCTATATATGTATCACAGATTATTATTTTTGTAACAAAATACACACCAATCAACTGAATTTGTGATTATTTTTTGGCATATCTGTGTATATTAATTGATTTGACATTCTTTAAACATGAGAAAAGAACCCACGTTCAAGTTACCGTATTTTCCGGCCTATAAGTCACAGTTTTTTTCAAACTAATTTTCATGTCCTGCGACTTATGGGGCGAAGAGACATATTTAGGGATTTTTTCCCCATATTTTTAGACCAATTTTTGGCTGAGATACGACCGTTTCTATTCATTCTGACGAAGAAAATGGAGCAGTACCACTTTGGGCCGCTAGGGGCGCAGTACCACTTTCGGCCGCTAGGGTCCACCGACCGTTCCCAGCTCATGTGTCCAACAGAAGCCTCCTCTGCTCGGACTCACTCTGTCGCAGCCCGGCCTCCTGTTCTCTGGACGTCTGAACTAGTGTTACCTTGTTAGCAACATAGCTCATGAACCACACAACATATTTTGATGAAACTTACAGAAAGTGATCACTGGATGGACAGTTAGCTTTAGGAGATGTTTGAGCGAAAATACGATTTATTTACAATTTATTTTCGCAGCGTGCAACCGTTTGGAAGACTGTCAAAGTGAAACAATTTAAATCCAGCTGATTTGATGATTATGTGAATTTATCAAGGAAAAGTTAAGCTCAGAAACACTTTTACTATAATGTCAGCAAACAATTTTTTTTAGGTGTTAATCTTGCTAAATTTAAAAGAAATGAAGCATATCCGCTCGCTGCGTGTGCACGCTTCGCAGCACCGACGTAGCAAAACAATTTTTTTTAATTCAGCTGATTTGAACATTAGGTGCATTTATTAAGGAAAAGTTCAGCTCAGACACATCTTTGCTATTATTTTCAGCAAACAAATACAGCAATTGTTTTTAAGTGTTAATCTGGTTAAAGTCCTACCATGCACGCTCCTGTGGCCATTTGCGGTGATGCGTAACATACACGACACGTCAGCGGTGACGCATAATAGTTGCGACATAAACGGAGGTGCAACACGTTTATGGATTTTTCCACTTTATTGGACATAATTGGACTAATGCGGCATATAGGGCGGAGCGACTTAAAGGGCGGAAAGTACGGTACATTATTTTCGTGTAAATAGAGACTGATTTTCCTCTCCAAAAGAGAGGTGGTGCCCAAACAACAAGGTATTTGCATAATGCATGCATATTTTATGAGCTTAACTCATAACTGATAATCAAAATATATATTTACACCTTATATCAATACAACTCCTTCTCCAGACTCTCAGTGTTTTATGACTGATGTCGCACTGGTGCTAACTGATAACAATCAGACAGAGCATGACTTCAAAAATATCCAAGCTATTTATATAAGAGTGTGGGCATTCTAGGGGTTTTCTCCTACGGCTTTCCTCCAGCAGATGTTGCCAGTGGAGACACACCAGCAGATCTTTACCCTGAACAAGACCAGGGGCGGCTGTGGCGTAGTGGTAATGGCAGTCGTCCCCCGATCGGAAGGTTGGAGGTTTGAATCCCGGTTTCCAACATCATGTGTCGTTGTGTCCCTGGGCAAGACACTTAACCCCGAGTTGCTCCCGGTAGGACTGAAAGGCGCTTTGCATGGCAGTCGCCGCTACCGGTGTATGAATGTGTGTATGAATGGGTGGATGGTTGGTATTTTAAAGCGCTTCGGGGCTCCTCACAGGGGGCTGGAAAGCGCTATATAAATAAGCTCCATTTACCATTTACCATTGCTCCCGGTAGGACTGGAAGGCGCTTTGCATGGCAGTCGCCGCTACCGGTGTATGAATGTGTGGATGAATGGGTGGATGGTTGGTATTGTAAAGCACTTTGGGGCTCCTCACAGGGGGCTGGAAAGCGCTATATAAATAAGCTCCATTTACCATTTACCATTTGATGAGCTGCAGGTGTATAAAAGGCATTTGACAACATTACCCAACACTGGTGCATTAGTCGCCTAATGGTAGCTGTTCCGGGCCCCTTTCTGTATTCTGAGATTATTCCTTCAGCTCCTTGCTCCTATGCCTTACAGAGTTTTTTGAGTTACTTCAACACCCTGAACCTTTCTACTTTCTCTGAGTGCCTCCTCATGATTTCCCTCACTCCCTCCTTCCTTGCCTTCCCCACTTACTTCTTGTATTCCATTATTGCTCTGGGACCTCACTGGACTGACCTTGGAACCTTGGACTCCCATGCCCTGGGGTATATCACCTTCTCCTAAAGTAAGCCCTCTGTTGTTTATTATTATTACCATCTGCAGACCTGCTTCACTTCCACCAACTTTTCCCCTTGTCTTCAGGGTTCCAGTCCCTCCCACCAGAGGTTGCAGTTCAACTGTGCACATTATATCACTTTGTAAATAAACACTGTTTAAACTATTCTTTGTCCTGTGGTTGCTCTTATGGTTCACAACTATTCTGGGAGTTTAATTAATTGTTACAAAGAGCTGGTGAAAAATTATTAATATTAGAATAAGGATCTAAAGAGAGGGAGGAGGATCATGTGGATGGCCTCATTGATGGCAAAATAACAGCACTGCATGAATTTTCCTAAGAATTTCTGACGCTGCTACATATTTTTCATAGGTCGTCTTTGGTTGTGAGAATGTTAAATCAGCTGTTGATGATCTTGTCAAAATGAATGACCGACCACTAATTCAAGCTCATAATCATATCATCAGTGTCAGCCTCCCCACCGTCACAGACCTCTACACCTCTAGATGCAGGAAGAAGGCTACCTGCATCATGAAGGATCCCACTCACCCTGCACACACACTTTTTGCCCCGCTCCCCTCAGGCAGGAGGTTGAGGAGCATTAGGTGTAGAACCACTAGACTGAGGAACAGCTTCTACCCTGAGGCTGTTAGATTCATGAATATCTAACCAGGATAATGACTGTGAAAAATCACATCATGTGGCTGCTGATCTGTTTCATGTTGCTGTGTTCATTCATGCTCATCTGCTCACACAGACTCATGTTCGTGCTGCTGTTCGGCATATTGTTTTTAAACTACTAGTGCTTAGTGTGCTTTTAGTTTAGCATTTTCTTAGTTCATATCTTAGATCTTATTACTGTTTTTCTTTTACATTTTATACTTTTGTTGGATGTACCTGGTACACAATGTTGTTTAACCTCATGTACCACATGTGGTGCGAAGGACAAATAACAAAAAACTCTGACTCTGACTCACTGATGTCTTTTTTTTCATATCAAGATACTCTATTATGTCAACAAAACATCCAACAGTGTGAACACTGCACGCAACATGTTTAAATTAGGATTTTGGATGAAAAAGAAACTAAAAACTGAGCACCTCTGCAAATGTGCCCTGTGTTTTATTTTTGATTTTTTTTTTACATCCATATATTTTAGAATAAAGAAGCCAGCCACTAGGGAGCACAAGCCAGTGTATCTCTTGTGCCGGTCCCAAGCCCGGGTAAATGGTGAGGGTTGTGTCAGGAATGGCATCCGATGTAAAACACTTGCCAAAACCATAATGCGAGTTCATCAAAGTGAAACCATACCGGATCGGTCGAGGCCCGGGTTAACAACGTCCGCCACCGGTGCTGTTGACAAACAGGGTGCCGGCGGAAATTGTACTACTGTTAGTCGAAGACGCCGAGGAGGAAAACGTGTCAGGAGACAGAGGGAGAGGAGGAAAGTGAAGAATGTAGGACTGAGGGTTGCAACTCTAAATGTGGGGACAATGACAGGCAAAGGTAGAGAGCTGGCTGACATGATGCAGAGAAGAAAGGTAGATGTTTTATGTGTCCAAGAGACCAAGTGGAAGGGCAGCAAGGCTCGCAGTATTGGAGCAGGGTTCAAACTGTTTTACCATGGTGTGGATAGAAAGAGAAATGGAGTAGGGGTGGTCCTGAAGGAGGAGTTGGCAAAGAATGTAGTAGAGGTGAAGAGAGTGTCAGATAGGGTGATGTGTCTGAAGGTAGAAGTAGAAGGTCTGATGCTAAACATAGTCAGTGGTTATGCTCCACAGGTTGGATGTGATGGGGAGGAGAAAGATACATTTTGGAAAGATTTGGATGAAGTGATAGAGAGTATTCCCAGGGAGGAAAGAGTGGTGATTGGAGCAGACCTGAATGGACATGTTGGTGAAGGAAACAGAGGGGATGAGGAAGTGATGGGTAGGTTTGGTGTCAAGGAAAGAAACCAGGAAGGACAGATGGTGGTGGATTTTGCCAAGAGAATGGAAATGGCTATAGTCAATACCTATTTCCAAAAGAGGGAGGAACATAGAGTGACCTATAAGAGTGGAGGAAGGAGTACACAAGTCGACTACATTCTGTGTAGAAGAGGAAACCTGAGAGAGATTGGAGACTGTAAGGTTGTAGCAGGGGAGAGCGTGGCCAGACAGCATCGGATGGTTGTGTGTAGAATGACTGTTGTTGCGAAGAAGAGAAAAAGAGTAAAACCAGAGAAGAAGACCAAATGGTGGAAGCTAAAGAAGGAAGAATGTTGTGAGAAATTCAGAGACGAGCTGTTAAAGGCTCTGGGTGGTAAGAAAGAGCTTCCAAGTGACTGGGCTACTACAGCAACAGTAATTAGAGAGACAGGTAGGAAGGTACTTGGTGTGTCATCTGGACAGAGAATGGATGATAAGGAAACCTGGTGGTGGAATAGTGAAGTGCAGGACGCCATTCAAAGAAAGAGATTAGCCAAGAAGAAATATGACTGTGAGAGGACTGAAGAGAGGAGACAGGAATATAAGGAGATGGGACATAGAGCAAAGAGGGAAGTAGCTAAGGCAAAGCAGAGGGCGTACAATGAGTTATATGGGAGACTGGACACTAAAGAGGGCGAGAAGGACTTGTACCGATTGGCAAGACAGAGGGATCAGGCTGGAAAGGATGTGCAACAGGTTAGGCTTATTAAAGATGGGAATGGGAATGTTCTAACAAGTGAGGAGAGTGTGATGGGAAGATGGAAGGATTACTTTGAGGAGCTAATGAATGAAGAGAATGAAAGAGAAAGAAGAGTGGAGGTAATAGAAACTGTGGACCAGGAAGTGGGAAAGATTAGTGAGGGTGAAGTCCGGAAAGCTCTGAAAAGAATGAAGAAGGGGAAGGCAGTAGGACCTGATGACATACCAGTGGAGGTTTGGAAATGTCTTGGAGAGATGGCAGTGAGGTTTTTGACTCAAATATTTAATGGAATATTTGAGGGTGAGAAAATGCCTGAAGAATGGAGAAGAAGTGTGCTGGGGCCTCATGTACAAAGACTTGCGTGGATTTCTTACTGAAAAGTGACGTACGGACAAATCCAGAAAAGTGTCTACGCACAAAAAAATCCAGATTTATCAAACCCTGCGTACACCTGAATCCACGCACATTCCTTTTGTACATCACGATGAACGTGGAACTGAGCGCACATGAGAGAGTGGCCGACTCCGCCTTTGACACGCCTCCGTATGAATATGCAAAGTCATTCAAATATGCCATGCACGACAGGAATGTCGTCTCTGCTCCATTGCAAATCATGTCGGAACGTGGAAAAAAGAGGAACTTCACGGACTGTGAACAGGAATCACTTCTGAGTGAGGCAGAGAAGCACGGAAAAAGGTTTTATTCGGCACGCCTAGCGCAAAACATACCATCCACTTTTAAACAAGAAGTTGACCCATCTGCTCTAACATGCCTGTATAGGTTAGTGGTGAGCGCGCCCGCCCTTCGTCCCAAAGGTCGTGAGATCGACTCCCCCTTGGTACAACGTTTTTTTTTTTCATTCCAGATTTAAAGAACACAGGAAAACTATTTAATAAAACAACAAGAAATAGAACAATACATGAAATGAAAGGAAGCAGACGATTTCTTGTTTTGTAAATAGTTTTCATGTGTATTTAAATCTGGAACGAAAAAAAAAAAGAGAAACGTTGTACCATGCGAGATTCGAACTCATGACCTTTGGAACTAAAGGCAACCGCGCTACACACTGACCTAAACGTAGGCGTGTTGGTACAGCTTGGTTAACTTCTTATTTAAAGAAATCACATCTCATTGTTGTCAATATCGTTGCCACTATTTGGCGCATGCTTTTATATCCACTCATCTAATTGCGTCCATGTGGATGTAATAATTGTTAATCATGTGTGTTTGGTGGGATTTATGATTATTTTCATATCATGGACACAGTTTCTCTGAATAACCTGTAAGTGTCGCCAAAGGAAATATAACCACAGAAACGTGCGTACGCAAGCAGGGGAGCAGCCGTGGATTTGTACGTGGATGCGCAGATATTCCCGTTCATATCAGATTTGATACATACGCCACTTTGCGTGGAAAGTGACGTGCGCAATGTTTTTGTGCGCACGCAGGGTTGATACATGAGGCCCCTGGTTCCCATTTTTAAGAACAAGGGTGATGTACAGAATTGTAGCAACTACAGGGGAATTAAGTTGATGAGCCACACAATGAAGATCTGGGAGAGAGTTGTGGAAGGAAGGCTTAGACAAGAGGTGACTATCTGTGAGCAGCAGTATGGTTTCATGCCAAGAAAGAGCACCACAGATGCCATCTTTGCTTTGAGGATGTTGATAGAGAAGTACAGAGAGGGTCAGAAAGAACTCCATTGTGTGTTTGTGGATTTAGAAAAAGCATATGACAGGGTACCAAGAGAAGAGGTGTGGTATTGCATGAGGAAATCTGGAGTGGCAGAAAAGTATGTTAGACTGGTACAGGACATGTATGAGGACAGCAGGACAGTGGTGAGATGTGCTGTGGGAGTGACAGATAGCTTCAAGGTGGCGGTGGGATTGCATCAAGGATCGGCTCTGAGCCCCTTCTTGTTTGCTCTGGTGATGGACCGACTAACAGATGAGGTCAGGCAGGAATCCCCATGGACTATGATGTTTGCAGATGACATTGTGATCTGTGGTGAGAACAGGGAACAAGTGGAAGAGAACTTGGAGAGGTGGAGGTATGCTCTTGAAAGAAGAGGAATGAAAGTCAGCCGTAGTAAGACAGAGTACATGTGTGTGAATGAGAGGGAGGCCAGTGGAACAGTGAGGCTACAAGGAGCAGAGGTCACAAAGGTGCAGGACTTCAAGTACTTGGGGTCCACTGTCCAGGAAAATGGGGAATGTGGTAAAGAGGTGAAAAAGAGAGTCCAGGCAGGATGGAGTGGATGGAGAAAAGTTTCAGGAGTGATTTGTGACAAAAAGGTGTCAGCAAAGGTCAAAGGAAAAGTTTACAAGACAGTGGTGAGACCAGCTATGTTGTATGGTCTGGAGACAGTGGCATTGACAAAAAGACAGGAGAAAGAACTGGAAGTGGCAGAAATGAAGATGCTGAGGTTCTCCTTAGGAGTGACAAGGATGGATAAGATCAGGAATGAGATCATCAGAGGTACAGCACATGTTGAACAACTGGGAGATAAAGTTAGGGAGGCCAGACTGAGATGGTTTGGACATGTCCAGAGGAGGGACAGTGGGTATATTGGTAGAAGGATGTTAGAAATGCAGCTGCCAGGAAAAAGACAAAGAGGGAGACCAAAGAGGAGATATATGGATGCAGTTAGAGAGGACATGAAGGTAGTTGGAGTGAGGACAGAGGATGCAGAGGACAGAGTGAGGTGGAGGAGGATGACTCGCTGTGGCGACCCCTGAAAAGGGAAAAGCCGAAAGAAGAAGAAGATATTTTAGAATAAAGCAGATCTTTCAAAACTGAAAGTTATGCACCATAACTCATGTTCCCTGAAGGAAGGGAACGAGGTGCAACATATGCTGTGGGAATTGCGCCCACGCACGATTACCTGAAGGAATACATTCACGCCTTTACGGCAAGGGCGTCAGCGTTGCGTCAGAGGCCCCGCCCTCTGGGTATTTAAGCCGCTGACGCCCATCTATCTTTCTCCAAAATGCACTTCACCGAGCTTTCAGCATTGAAAGGGCCAGATATGTTGCACCTCGTTCCCTTCCTTCAGGGAACATGAGTTATGGTGCATAACTTTCAGTTCCCTTTCAGTCATGTTCTCTCGGTGCAACATATGCTATGGGAACGTAATTCATTCACGCCCTTGAAATGCTCAGTAAAATGCATGCTAGTGTGAACGTCTGCCCTTGACCAGCAGGCATCTCAAGGCTACTTTCTACTGTGTGTTAGAAAGAACAGCCTGAGTGACATCACACGCAGTAACATCCAAACTGTAATGCTTTGCAAAAGTGTTTATTGAGCTCCAGTTCGCCGTAGCACAAATGTCTGCAACTGGTACACCCTTGAACAGTGACCACGAAGTGGCCAAGCCCCGAGTAGAGTGAGCGTGCACTCCAGAGGGCACCTGTTGACCTTTGCTACTGTACGCCCTTTTAATGGCCTCAGTCACCCAGTGTGAGAGGCGTTGTTTTGATAGGGCCTTTCCGGTAGCAGGTGCTGCAAAGCACACGAACAGTTGATTTGTTTTTCTCCATTCGGCTGTTCTCTGCATGTAAGTGCGTAAAGCCCTCACGGGGCAGAGAGCCTTCAGCCTTTCCTGTTCATGAGTGAGGACAGGAGCAGGTGGGAAGGAGGAGAGATCAAACTCCAGATTCCTATGGTTTAAAGTCAAGACCTTGGGGATGTATGCAGGATTAGGCCTTAGGGTGACCTTTGACCCGTCAGAGGGCGAATCTGGTACACATTGGATGTACAGACAATGCATGGAGGTCACCCACGCGTTTCGTCAAGCAAAGAGCCAAGAGTAGAGCAGTTTTATAAGATAACAAATCTATCTAAATCTCGCTCAGTGGCTCGAATGGAGGATCACAGAGAACTCCAAGACCAGGCTTAGATCCCAACCAGGGGTCAGGATCCTGCTGGGTGGTTTTATTCTTAGCACACCCTTCATAAATCTTATTATGATTGAATACGCGCCAGGTGTCCTGTTTCCCCAGCCCTCGTGACAGGCTGAAATTGCTGATAAGAAAACTTTAATTGTTGAGAAAGAACAACCTTTTTCCAGTAAGTCCTGAAGGAAAGTCAGGAGCTGAGCCAGGTCACATGAGTAAGAAATAATATTTTTCTCTGTGCACCAAGCTTAAAAAATACACAATTTCTGTGTGTAGAGAGACTATGTTGACATAGCACGGACATTTTGAATGGTTTTTACCACATTTTCCTGCAGGCCTGATGCAATCAGCTTGTTCTTTTCTGCCACCAAGCTGAAATTTTTAACAGCTCCCAGCCTAAGCGGCGAGACTGTTCCTTCTGGTGACATAGTTTGTCCCTGAAGAAGAGCAGTTGGTGTAGCCAGTTCCCCTCCAAGGGCCCTGGATTCTGTGATCCCCTAAGGGTCAACCAAGTTAGGAAGAAGGCCTTTTTGTCGATGTGCTGCCACGCTACTCTGATCGAGAGTGATCGAGGGCAGATGCAATCTGTCGTCCTTATTAGACAGAAGTGGAACAGAATGTCTGTTTTTTCTCTCCTTGTTTGGGGTCGTGGGACTGAGAAGCTGCAAGTTTTGTAAACGAGCAGATCTCCTGACCCCAATCCGTTTCCTGGATGGGTCTAGTTTACTGGTCCCCGACCTTAACAGAGCGTTGGAGCCAGACAAACCGCCCGGGGTATGTGTTTCACCCGTTGGGGGGATATTGTTTAAGAGCAAAGCTGAACCAACACAGTGAGAAAGGTCACGTGCTGCCGGATCACTGCTTGGACATTGCGTGTCGCCCAGTACAGTAATGATAATAGAATAGAAGAATAGAATAGAATAGAATATATCTTTATTGACCTTGACATTGCACCGGGGCACAAAGACAACGTTAATGATTACGCACATTCATCATAGGATAGGGACGAGCGCACGAAGTCGCAGCAGTATAAAAACCGCGCCACCACAATCAGATATGGAAAAAGGAAAGACACAATAGGTATCATTTGTGTTATTCAAAAAGAGAGTCTATCAAAGATTGCCTGAGGACACTCCATGATAAAGTCCCAAAAACTCTAACAGCATTAAGCACATCACACGAGACATAGTTGCAGTTTTGACGACAGGCGGGAGGAACAGTCTGTGTGTATATGTTCAGATAAGAGCAGTTCGCTGGTCTCAGAGCTCGGCTCCAACCGAGAACGCACACACAGAAACCTCTTGGGGGAGGGGGGTTGGGAGGGCAGCGGGCCCTTCAGCTCCCAGCTCAGGAGAAGATTTGTAGCAGCCTTCAATTCAAGGCCAGAGACCAGATTAGATTTGTTGCTTATTTTTTCAGTCAGACCACAGTGTTCTTTTTACTGCAGTCTTTTAGTCCAGGTGCAGCTTCTGGGTCCAAATCGCCGAATCGAGTCAGGTTCCGAGCTAAAAAGATCCTTCCGTATGTGCCCTGTTTGAATCCGAGCGGCTGTAAAAACGAGTCCCACACACCACGGTCCGCGGCAGCCGCCACTCACCACCGTGTGATTCAGCCCGCACAACAGCTGGGAAGGTCATTCATAGCCTGGTTCAAAGCATTTTTGCTGAGCAGGAAGTCTCGCCAGCACGCCGATCGCGGCGGTCCCTCAGCCTTCAGTGGCAGGAGCCACCGGTATCCCAATAAATCACAGAGGTTCCACGTCCCCGACAGAGTGAGCGGACAGTTACATTAGCCTGCTCATCGAGTCCATAATGTAGCTCACCGCATGCGTGTCGAAAGGGCGCTCTGGCTCTCCCCGGCCAGAACGCTTCGCGGAAATTTATGTTATCGATAGTATCGATAGATGAAATGGCCCAGAAAGCAGTCCACGCACATAAATCCATCCCAAATTGGTTCGAGCGAGCGCTGAAGAGTTATAGACGAGACAAATGCAGAAGCAGGGGAGGGGGAAACCAGCGAGGTGAGGAGCGGAAGGAGATGCGACCTGCCCTGCCGAGTGCTTGGCAGACTTTAAATTGTTTGGTGACAGAGAGCTCAGTTCCCTTCGAATAACAGGAAGAGGAATCTGATTCAGCCCTGATTTGTTTACACACACAGCAGTTTGATCACAATCGCCTTTGTGAACGTGTGAAGCTTGTGGTTGCCTGTGGACTTCTGCCGTGGCCTCCCCGTCATCAGATTCTGTTGGCGTGCATCCCTGAGGCGCGGACATGTCACGTGTTTGCTTGGTTAGTTTATTGTCCGCCCCATCGTTCACAATGGAGCGGGAGCTGGAGCACGTGAACCCCCTCACCTGTCTCCGTGAGGGGTGGTGGGGCTTGCTTGCAGACACAACTGTGCCTGTCTGCTACAGACGGAGCAGAGGCACCCTGCTGGGGCTCATTGATTAGGCTAACACCCCGTGAGCCGTGAGGGAGGGGGGGAGACGGCCCCCTCTCTTTATCAAAGTCAAAGTCAAAGTCAACTTTATTGTCAGAACTGCAATATGTACAGGACATACACAGGATTGAAATTGCGTTTCTCTCTCTATGTCCACTGGTAGGCCAGATGGACCCATTCTGCTGAAGTTATTTGTGTTTGTTGTTGTTGTTGTTTTTGAAAGTCAATAAAACAGAGAGGTATTGTTTTTTTAGCTTTATTCATGCTTATGTGTAACAACATATATGACTTTATGTCATTCACAGCAGGAAAAACATGATTTGTGCATGCAACAGAGTTACCAGCTTTTTGTACCGTGCTACAAATAAAGTTTGGACATGAAAAGATCATTCCCCGTACCACTTGGGCGGGTGATCGTGTAAACCCAAGACGTGAACCTAGTTCATCAGGCACACTTTTGTCTGGTGTCCTGGTTCGCCAAGGAGGCCCTGTGTCTGACCGCCTGGCGGGGGACAAATCTGTTTTTGCTCCATGCGTGTTCGGTCCGAGGTGGGCCCGGTGGTTGATTCTACCGGTGCTCGTCCTCGTACGCCGGCCGCTTTTGCGGTGGGGCACGCGTTGCTGAGCAGTGTCGGGGGGGGGGGCGAAGGTTCTCCTGGGAATGCCCACCCGGAGAGCTTCAGCCTGTTTGCGCCTATTGTCCAGCGTGGTCTGAATTCGATCCAGAGCTTTCCCAAACAATCCCGTCGGTTCTATCGAGTGGTGGAGAAAAGACACTTTTTGTCCCTCTGGGAGATCAGTTAAAGAGGAACTAAACACAGGTTGAGACGGTAACTCCTCCACCTAAGCAGATTCAAAATCACCCTCAAAATGGACGTGTCAAGAGACAAGGAGGGGAAGAGGTAGAGTTGTGCTTTTGTCCACGCCTCCACCAGCAACAACCTAGCCTGGCCCTCGCCATTCCTACGCAGCTCTGCTCAATTCTCATTTCCCTTCACTGCTCAGTCTGGGACTTCTCCCATAGACAACGATTTCTCCGGTAGATTTTTGACCAGACCAATCAGAGAACAGAAGGGGCGGAGTTTTTGGCCCCTAACCCACGCCCCCACCTGTTCCACCGCGTAGCCAGCGAGCATTCGCATGTTCTCATTCAAAGCGATGCAAAGCGATGCAGGACTGTTTTATGTGACACAAATGTATTAATTTCCCCTTCTTAATCCCTTATCTGGAGTTTTCTTTTGTTTTTTTGGCCAAAAGTCAAGTTATCGCTCCCTCCTCCCTCTTCCTCCTCCTCCCCTCCGCTGAGTGCCACCTATCCCAGCGCGTAGCCAGAGCCAGCGCGCAACCACATGTTCTCATTCAAAGCGATGCAAAGCGATGCAGGACTGTTTTGTATTTGACACAAATGTGTTAAATTCCCCTTCTTAATCTCTTATCTGGAGTTTTATTTTGTTTTTTTGCCAAAAGTCAAGTGATAGCTCCCTCCTCTCTCTCTGCTGCGGTGCAAAGAATAAGGAAATGACTGAGGTTGTCATGAGAGAATTAAAATAGGGTTTTACGTTGCTGCCCGAGTCCCTGCATATTTTCTGGTCTTCTGGACCAGCGCTACATGGTTTTATTTAATTTTTTTCAAATGTTATAAACACAGAATATGCAGGCAGCGAGAGAAAATTCAGTAGGAGGCGGAGCAGATGTCAAGTTCGGCAGAGCTCTGAGGGGGAGGGAGCAGAAAGCTTTCCCTGTTCAAAATTTTTCTAACATCCAATGGTTTTGGTCCTCAGGCAGAGGCTAGGCCTCCAGCAAGAATCGTTTCTCTATGGAGAAGTCCCAGACCCTAGTCCGAAGCGAAGTGAAGGACAAGGGTCTGGTTTTAACTAGGCTAGCAACAACCTAAAACAAATTAAACCTCTAGCCAACATCATACACAAAGCAACAACAAACTGGCAAACCCAGCCTGGGTGTCTAATGTGTTATGTGTTCTGAAAGTTGTTAATATGAAGGGTGGGTGTAGTATTTCTTCTCGGGTGGGGATTGAGTGGATGTCCTTGATGATGGTCTTGGACTATGCTTGGCCGGTGTGCGGGCCCTGGTTGGGGCCTGTTCTTGGTGCTTCCTGGCTCTGTCGGCGGTTGGGCGGGCGCTCTTGGCCGTGTCGTCCATGTGGGATTTTGTGTCCTCTTGGACGGCGGGCTGACTGCGGTTCGCAGGGGTCACGGCGGCCCTGGTGGGTGTGGGCTGTTGGTTCTGCTGTTGGCGGCCCTCGGGGGGCCTTGTCCCTCTCTGGTCTTGGCTCAATGGCCTGGCGGTCGGAGAGGTGTTTCTTTTTCCTCGCTCCTTGGGTGGACCTTGGCGAGCTGGGGGGGTACGCAGGGTCAGCGGGGGAGCTGACTCGCTGTGGGAGCACTGTTCCTGCAGATATTTTTCTCCCCATCCCTCAACACGCACCTCCGCCCTCTTCATCTTAAATTAATACATGTAGGGAATTTGAGTCTCGGGTGTGCTGCAATGGTTCTACATCTCTGTTGTTCAGAACACCTGGGACTCAATTTTATATACACTTTAGACATTCATTCATAAACTTCTTCATAAAAGTCACATATAGGGAATGGATTGAGCACTATGGCTATGGGTGGCGGGATGACACCAATCTCACCCCCATGCCTATGCTCACTCAACATTATGCATTTAGACAATTAGGGCTTGGGTTAGAGTTGGAGTGGAGGGGAAACTGGTACAATGCCAGCCTTTGCTCCTTCTCTTTCCTTTTTAAGTACACTTTAGAACAACACTCACCAACAGTACATTTGGGGACGGGGGTGTGTGTGTCGGGGTCTTGATTTGTTAATTTCAATTTTATTTATTTATGTATTTATTTATATATATATATATATTATTTATTTATTTTTCTCTTACCCCCCTGGTTGCCTGGCGGACATTCTGGGGGTGGGCCGTCAGGGGTTGTGCTGGGGTGTGGGGGGGTTCGGGGCCTGCGGGTTTGCCGTGGGCGGGACTGGCAGTGCGCTCCCCCTGGGGCTGCTTGGGCTCGAGTGTCCTGCCCTGTCCTGTCGGCGGGGCGCGGGGTGGGCCGGATCTTGGATGTCTGCTACTCTCCACCCCAGAATGAATGGGCCTACCTCCTGGGTTTGGATGTGGGCTGCCCCATGTAGGGAGCAGGCACATGTCTTGGACCTGGGGGGTATAGAGTGTGCTTCGGGATTATGATTGGAGCGTGTCGTTATTGTTTGTCTTTCTATGACTGAGGGTGAGGATGAGGGTGGGTCTGAATGAGTGTGTCTGTGTATGAATGTTTAAGTGTCAGGCTGGGACTTGGACTGCCCCCTCTCTGATACTTCTGAGGCTACCTAGTGTCGCGCTCCTGCCACGTGGCCCCCTGGTGGGTGTTCCTCTGCCTGCGGGCGTGCTTGGGACCCTCACTATCTGGGGCTGGGCGCTTGGGCGTTGGTCGGCTCGGCCTGGTGGCTGCCTGGTGGGGCTCGGGTCCTCTGGTCCTGTCGGGTCTGGGCCTGAGGGGTGGGCGTCCCCGGTGCCCGAGCATCGGTGACCGGCCCTGGGGCTACATCGGTGCAGCGGGCTCTGGCGGGGGCCTGTGTATTTGTCGCTGTTGACCCCGGGGGGTCATTGTGTGTGGTCCCTGGTGGGGTTCGTCCGGTTCTTCCCCTTGGTCGGATCTGGGGAGTGGACGAGTGGCTCGTCCTGTTCGGGTGGTCCTGGGGACTCTGGGCTCGGGGTCCTTCCTGGGGTCTTGGGCTTTGATCGCCCTTTCGTCTGTCTCGGGCTTTGGGGGGACGGATCTCTGATGCTTCACAATCGCTACTAAATGTTCTATTGGAGGAACCTTATTCACTTATGCATGCTCACAACCACACACAAATGGATGCAGGGATGTATATGTAGATATATGTAGATGGGTATATAAATGAATATAAATATATATGTATGTATACTGTATATATATTTGTAGGTATGGGTATGTTTATATATAGAAATCTAATGCAAGGTCATGAATATTATCAGTCTTTATGCTTGTATGTTTCGTTGCTGTGTTCTGTCATGTGCTTTGCAGGATTGTGGACGGAGGTTTGGTGTGTTTGCCTTGTGCTCTTTTTGTGGATAATTGTTGTTTTGTTGTCTCACTTTCTCTTTTCTTTCTTTCTCTCTATTAAAAAAAAAAAAATAAATACATATTGGAGTGAGAGGATGGCTATAAGGTGTGAAGGGAGGCCATCTATAAATGAAAAAAAAAAAAAGTCTATAAAACAGAGAGGTGTTGTTTTTTTAGCTTTATTCATGCTTATGTGTAACAACATATATGACTTTATGTCACTCACAGCAGGAAAAACATGATTTGTGCATGCAACAGAGTTACCAGCTTTTTGTACCGTGCTACAAATAAAGTTTGGACATGAAAAGATCATTCCCCGTACCACTTGGGCGGGTGATCGTGTAAACCCAAGACGTGAACCTAGTTCATCAGGCACGCTTTTGTCTGGTGTCCTGGTTCGCCAAGGAGGCCCTGTGTCTGACCGCCTGGCGGGGGACAAATCTGTTTTTGTTCCATGCGTGTTCGGTCCGAGGTGGGCCCGGCGGTTGATTCTGCCGGTGCTCGTCCACGTACGCCGGCCGCTTTTGCGATGGGGCACGCGTTGCTGAGCAGTGTCGAGGGGGGGGGGGGGACGAAGGTTCTCCTGGGAATGCCCACCCGGAGAGCTTCAGCCTGTTTGCGCCTCTTGTCCAGCTTGGTCTGAATTCGATCCAGAGCTTTCCCAAACAATCCCGTCGGTTCTATCGAGTGGTGGAGAAAAGACACTTTTTGTCAGAGTCAGAGTCAGAGAGTCTTTATTGTCATTTGCACCGCATGTGGTACATGAGATGAAAACGAGATTATGTACACGAGGTCCCAGTTACATCCAACAACAATGAAAGAGAAAAACAGTAATAACATCTAGAACTAACTAAGAAAAACATCAACTAGTAATACACTAAGCCTAATATAGTGGGAATAAACAGCAGCACAGGTTGTCCCTCGGGGAGATCAGTTAAAGAGGAACTAAACACAGGTTGAGACGGTAACTCCTCCACCTAAGCAGATTCAAAATCACCCTCAAAATGGACGTGTCGAGAGACAAGGAGGGGAGGAGGTAGAGTTGTGCTTTTGTCCACGCCTCCACCAGCAACAACCTAGCCTGGCCCTCGCCATTCCTACGCAGCTCTGCTCAATTCTCATTTCCCTTCACTGCTCAGTCTGGGACTTCTCCCATAGACAACGATTTCTCCGGTAGATTTTTGACCAGACCAATCAGAGAACAGAAGGGGCGGAGTTTTTGGCCCCTAACCCACGCCCCCACCTGTTCCACCACGTAGCCAGCGAGCATTCGCATGTTCTCATTCAAAGCGATGCAAAGCGATGCAGGACTGTTTTATGTGACACAAATGTATTAATTTCCCCTTCTTAATCCCTTATCTGGAGTTTTCTTTTGTTTTTTTGGCCAAAAGTCAAGTTATCGCTCCCTCCTCCCTCTTCCTCCTCCTCCCCTCCGCTGAGTGCCACCTGTCCCAGCGCGTAGCCAGAGCCAGCGCGCAACCGCATGCTCTCATTCAAAGCGATGCAAAGCGATGCAGGACTGTTTTGTATTTGACACAAATGTGTTAAATTCCCCTTCTTAATCTCTTATCTGGAGTTTTATTTTGTTTTTTTGCCAAAAGTCAAGTGATCGCTCCCTCCTCTCTCTCCGCTGCAGTGCAAAGAATAAGGAAATGACTGAGGTTGTCATGAGAGAATTAAAATAGGGTTTTACGTTGCTGCCCGAGTCCCTGCATATTTTCTGGTCTTCTGGACCAGCGCTACATGGTTTTATTTAATTTTTTTCAAACGTTATAAACACAGAATATGCAGGCAGCGAGAGAAAATTCAGTAGGAGGCGGAGCAGATGTCAAGTTCGGCAGAGCTCTGAGGGGGAGGGAGCAGAAAGCTTTCCCTGTTCAAAATTTTTCTAACATCCAATGGTTTTGGTCCTCAGGCAGATGCCAGGCCTCCAGCAAGAATCGTTTCTCTATGGAGAAGTCCCAGACCCTAGTCCGAAGCGAAGTGAAGGACAAGGGTCTGGTTTTAACTAGGCTAGCAACAACCTAAAACAAATTAAACCTCTAGCCAACATCATACACAAAGCAACAACAAAGGATAAACATGTAGATGTATTGGCCCTGGCCACTACACACCTTGGGGTGTCTATGAGTGCACATCTAATTCTCCAGCTCCCCGAGCGCGACTACGCTGCTCGCTGCACCACCTGGTGGTGGTTGGGTTAAAGGCAGAAGACCAATTTCGTCTGTCAAGTATGGGAAACATACACAGATGACAAATGTGACAAATTATCATTAATTAATTATATACTGTTTTACTATAAACCCATTGTTAATAATTCTTCCCAATATACAGCCAAAACTCTGCAAAAATATTTGTAGGACACAAAAACATCATCTTCCTTGTCTTATAAATTTATTAAGCTTCATAAAAAAATTAAATACAAAGGCTTCTTTGCAATTTCAGTTTTTAAAATACTTTTCTATGACATGATGAATTTACTGGAACATCTTTAACCATTTATCCAAGTGATTTTATTTTTATCTTGTCATGTGCCATTTTTAATAAAGGACAAATATCCTTATCTGTATCAATCATAAAATTGGTCAGTGACTAAGTTTAAACACCCATTTTTTAAGAGGGTTAAGTAAAATGTATTGCCACAAATTACACCAAAGCTCTTCAAATCACTACTTTAGATTACTAGTGACCAATTAGGAGTATGGTATGTTGCTCTTGTTACACATACAATTCTGTAGCCCGAGTTGAAAGTAATGTAGGCATTTTTTTTGTGTTTGATATGCAAAGTTAAAAGATGGATGTCAAGCGTCACAGAACAGATTTTGTCCTTTGAACCAATAATTAACTGCAACTACCAATCTTTTGGAGTTAACATTTTACAATAATGACATTCAGAAGTGAAATACTGCACATAAAGGTGCAATATTATCTCAAGATAAACACAAATGTGTTTGAATAAATGCGATGGACACCAATTGAGTAAATAAATAATTGTGTAAATAAATTCCCACATTGCCAACATCTATGTGCGTTTGCATGAAGACGCACATGTTGTGGAGCATTTGATTATAAACAGTTCCAAATACAACGTGAGCCTTAAAATGATCATCAAAAGCTCCAAGTGAGCTGGTTGATTTGCATGGTATGACCTGCATGACATGGTATGGTATGACACCCAAGGACACTTAACAAACAAACACAGTTCAAACATCAACAGTGACAAATTGAAATATAAAATACAAAATAATTTAAAATGCATTTTCTATGGATTATTCCCTCATCCTTGGTTTTTGTAAGTAGCTACCTCGACAGCCTCTTTATTTTTACATTAGTGTTTTTTTTATTTACTCCTGGAGTCTCTGTCTCTCTGAGTCCTGCCTGCGCATTGGGTTCAGCTCGCTGAACAACACAGCAGTAGCATGCTGCCTGACAGTATGACCCGACCAACAAGAAACAAATCCAGCAAGGCAGAAGAGCGGACCCGTTCAGTGGTATCCAAACCAGCTCTGGATCCGCGTGTCTCATCACTAGCTCTGGACTCACTGGGTCTCACCACAGATTCACCCTCATTGGGTTTCGCCCAAGAATCGCCCTCACTGGGTTTCACTCCAGCATCGCCCTCACTGGGTTTCACCCCAGCATTACCCTCACTGGGTCTCACCCCAGCTTCGCCCTCACTGGGTTTCGCCCCAGCTTTGCCCTCATTTGGTTTTGCTCCAGCATCGACCTCACAGGGTTTCGCCCCAGCTTCGCCCTCACTGGGTTTCATCCCAACATCGCCCTCACTGGGTTTCGCCCCAGCATCACCCTCACTGGGTTTCGCCCCAGCATCATCCTCACTGGGTTTCGCCCCAGCATCATCCTCACTGGGTTTCGCCCCAGCATCGGACACACTGGGTTTCGCCCCAGCATCACCTTCACTGGGTATCACCCCAACACCTGACTCACTGGGTCTCGCCCTAGCACCTGACTCATTGGGGTTCGCCCCAGCACCTGATTCACTGGGTTTTGTTCCAGCACCAGAGCTGGTTCACACACCATTAATGGACTTGCTGGTTCACGCACCAGCAAAACAAAGACTGGCTCCTATACCAGTACCAAGGCTGGGTCTCTCACCATTCAAGCCTAGGTTGGGACCTGTGCCAGTACCGAGGTAGGTTCCAGCACCTGCTACGCTGTGTCTTGCACCAGCCGCCGACCAACCGGGTCCACCAGAAGTATTGTCAATGTCTCTCCCTATAGAGTCAGAGTCAGAGAGTCAGAGAGTCTTTATTGTCATTTGCACCGCATGTGGTACATGAGATGAAAACGAGATTATGTACACGAGGTCCCAGTTACATCCAACAACAAATGAAAGAGAAAAACAGTAATAACATCGAGAACTAACTAAGAAAAACATCAACTAGTAATACACTAAGCCTAATATAGTGGGAATAAACAGCAGCACGAACATGAGTTTGTATGAGCAGATGGTCACAGATGAACACAGATGAACACAGCAACAAGAAAACATATCAGCATCAGCATGATGTGATATTTTGCAGTGTTTATTTTAATTTTATTTTTATTTATTCATGAGTCTAACAGCCTCAGGGTAGAAGCTGTTCCTCTGGACTCACTGGGTAGAAGCTGTTCCTATAGATACTGCTCCCGAGGTGGTCCTGGGTCTCGATGTCCTCGCTTCACTCCTGAGGTCTTCAATCTAAGGTCCTTGCTTCACCGGAGGTCCTCTATTCACCGGGGGTCTTCACCTTAAAGGTCCTCGCGCCATCTGAGGTCCTCGTTTCACTGGAGGTCCTCGCTTTGCCGGGGTTCTTCGCCTTTGAGGTCCTCGCTCCATCTGAGGTCCTCGCTTCACCGGAGGTCCTCGCTTCACCGGAGGTCCTCAATTCACTGTGAGTCTTCGCCTTAGAGGTCCTCGCTCCATCTGAGGTCCTTGCTCCTGCAGAGGTCCTCGTTCCTGCAGAGGTCCTCACTTCACCGAAGGTCTTTGCTCCAGAGGTTTTCGCTTCTCGAGAGGTCCTCACTTCCAAAGGGGTCCTCGTTTCAATAGAAGTCCTCACGGCTTCAGGGGTCCTCGCTTCTTCAGGGGTCCCTGCAACAACAGAGGTTTACACATCTCCTGGGTCCTTGCTTCTCCTAGTGATGAACGGCCTCCTGGCCGCCCTCCGGAACTGGGTGATGGACGGTCCCCCGGCTGCCCCTCTGACCCTTGTTGATGTTTTCTCGTGCCCGCCATTCTGGCAGTTCCTCCCTTCGCCCACCCTCGTGCTTTGGGGGTCATTCCTTGGGACTCCATGGGGCATTTGTGGGGGGAGGGTACTGTAGGGATGGCTCCCTCTGTTGGCCCTTTTTCATCCCTACACATTCTGTTCTCACCTGTCTGTGTCCAAGTGTTATCATTTGAGTTAATGACTGTTTGTCTGTATATAAGTGAGCGTCCTTGTCCAAGTCTTTGTTGGGTCATAGGCTCTATTTCCTTAGTGTCTGATGGTTCTATGGATTATTCCCTCATTCTTGGTTTTTGTAAGTAGCTGCTTAGACAGCCTTTTTATTTTTACATTATTACAGTGTTTTATTTATTTTCTCCTGGAGTCTCTGAGTCCTGCCAACACATTGGGTTCAGATCGCCGAACGACACAGCAGTAGCACGTTGCCTGACAAGGTGTCATCAACATACCTAAAACAATGACTTGGTGGTATCCCTGAAAAGGACGTCAAGGCTCTCTTTTCTACCTCCTCCATGTACAGGTTGGCAACAATAGGAGAAACTGGAGACCCCATAGCACACCCATGTTTCTGCCTATAATATTGCTCCCCATATGTGAAGTAGGTTGACTGCAGGCACAGTTTCAAGAGTTGACACAGTTGTTCTGTGGAAAGTGTGGTCCTGCTGCTCAGAGTGGTGTCTGATTTTAACCTTAAACAGACCACCTCTACTGCCTCATCAACAGGAATGCACGTAAAGAGTGATGTGACATCAAAAGAGACCATTGTTTCATCAGTCTCCATGATGACATCCCTCACCTTATCCACAAAGTCCATGGTATTTTGTCTGTGGTGTTCTGAGCTGTCAACTAAAGGGATGAGTACAGATGCCAGATATTTGGAAATATTGTAAGTGGCCGAGTTAATCATGCTGTTAATTGGTCTTAAAGGTACACCTTGTTTGTGAATTTTAGGTAAACACTACAGCTAGGTGTGGCCTCCCATGGGTAGAGTCTGTGGTACAGAATACGGCCAATAGCTTTGTCCTGCTCCAAATTTTTCAGGCAATCTATCAACTTCTTCTTGTAACCACTTTCTGGAGGTGTGATAGTGCGGAGGTGCAATGAGCTGTTGCTGAGATTTAGGAGAAAAAACTGTGCGTGAGTATGATAAAGCTTTGGTAAGTCCATATTTATATAAATAAAAACGAATTAATTAAATGTAATATTATTTAAAAGTCATAAATATTACAAAATATTAATAACTGACTTTTTCTCAAACAAGCTGGAAGAGGATATTTTGGAAAGTCTGAAGTTGTTTGTTGACGAGTGTTTTGAAAGTGTTGTCATGGTTAAACCTAACGCTACATCCGGTGCTGCTACTAG
>JBBPBX010022122.1:0-11966 GCA_038048925.1 Garcialebias charrua
TATCTCAAATGTTTCATCTAGGCCAACAGTCAGTAAATTAAAGACATATAATTACACACTGGTGGCAGAAAAAATATCCACCGAGTGGTTTCTGAGCAATTTATCTGATAGCCTGGACCTCGCCAGGCTAAACTAACAAAACTCTGCCTCCTGTTCTCTGATTGGTCCATTCAAAAATCTCCAGGAGAAATCGTTGTCTATGGCAGAGATGCCAGACCCTAGTCCAAAGCGAAGTGAAGGCAAGGGTCTGGTTTAAACCAGGCGAGGACTGTCCAGACCTATACATTGGAGAAACTAAACAGCCCATCCACAGAAGAATGTCCCAACACAGGAGAGCCTCCTCCTCTGGACAAAACTCAGCTGTTCACCTCCACCTCACAGACAAGGGACACTCTTTTGAGGACCAGAATGTACATATTTTGGACCGAGAGCACAGGTGGTTTGAGAGGGGTGTGAAGGAGGCGATTTATGTAAAAAGAGAGAAACCATCGTTAAACAGAGGAGGAGGTCTAAGATTTCAACTTTCTAAAACTTATGGTGCGGCCCTGGGTTTGGTTCCCAGGCGTCTCACACCTGATGAGAACAGAGGAGCCTCGTTTGTGAATTAGACTACCAAAGACTTTGACAGGTCCCTGTTATCAATGTGTGAAGTGTGACTTGTCAATTTACATACAGTAGGATGTGTGTGTGTTTTCTGTAAGCTCTGTTTTCACACACTGAACTTTGAATGGGTCACAGGTACGTGTTATCCCAAGTATGTGGGGGTGTTAGTTTCCAATTTACATATGTTGGTGCGTGTCTATGGCTTATCCTGTTATAACTTCGCCCTCTCACTGTCTCCTCACTAATTGATAAAGCTCCTCAGATGAGAAGCGAAACGTCTTGTTTGCTACAAATAAAGTCCAGTTGTTCTGTATTGAACACCTTTGTTGATTTTATCATGTCCTGGACGACTGAGAATCTTCACCAGCATATTCTCTGTGCAGAGCGGAGATGAGCTGATCAGCTGTAGGAGGAAGATTCTCCCACATCTGTGGGCTGCACACAGGTGCTAAATCCACATGATCGGCATGACATGTTATTTAAAATAAATTATGTTGAATAAAACATCATGCCAATCATGTGGCTCATCCATAAATCAGCCATTATGTATGTCTTGCACAATCTCACTTAAAAAAAAAAAAACTGTGATCGAGTGATTCCGCAATAAACGAACCGCAAAGAAGTGAGAGACTACTGTAAAACCTTTTCTGTTCCTTTACTGTTATGATAAATGATCTTAAATGTTTCCATGATCCTTTCTCTACATTGTAATCATTCTTGATGTGACTATCGGTAAGAATATAACAGAGAGGTCATATTCTTTTAAATGTTGGAGACTTTTGAATGTTATGGTGGACACAGTGGGTATTCCCTGTAAGAATCCCTGAGAAATGTTTACCACCAGTGTCTCCCTGTGTGCAGCTGCTAGGTTCAGTTCTGAAACCAGTAGACGAGGTGAAGGGGAGGGGCAGGCCCCTGATGAGTTCTCTACAAAACTAACCTTTTCAGTTTGGGAAGCCAGAACAGGTCAGAACCTCAGACAGGTGAAGGCATTGACAAGTGCACACTTGTAAATGCATTGATCTTCTGTGAGTTGTTGGCTGTTCTCCAAAGCTTTGCAATAAATATGAAGAAGTCCACACCTGATAGTTTTGGGAATAACTTCTTTTCCACCTGGATTTCAACCTGCTGCTGACCTTCTATCTGTCGTACTGCATGACAGTACTGTATGGTACAGCAGCTGTACCGTGACAGACAGGGAGAGGCTCCAGAGAGTAATAAATGCAGCACAGAAGATCATTGGATGCCCTCTCCCCTCCCTGATGGATATTTATATCTCACACTGCCCGAGCAGAGCAAAACACATTATCAAGGACTGCTCTCACCCTGGTTTTGAACAGTTTGATCTGTTGCCCTCCGGAAGGCGCTGTAGGTGCAGCAAAACACAAACAAAAAGACTCAAGAACAGTTTTTTTTTTCTCCAAAAGCTATAACCATTCTGATCTCACACGTGCACTGACTTCATAACCGAACCTTCCATACCCCTGGACTTATTTTACCCACTGCTGTGCATTGTTTAATATGTTTAAATATCTGATTACTTAATTTATTGACAGCATTTCAGAATGTCATAAATCATCAATAACTGCACAGTGTGAAATACCACTGCTGTTTTTTATTGTGTGCAATACCACTTGTACTGTTTTTAGCATATATATATAGCTACATAGATACATATAAACATACCGGCACATATATACACATAAATATATATATATATTTTTTTTTAACCTTTTGGTTGTGCATATTTTTTCACTGTTAGAGGAGTTGTTTTTCTAATCTCATTGTACATGGGTATAGTGATGATGAAAGACATTCTACAATATATGCAAACATCTGATTTCAGCTCTATTGTCTAGCCTGGAGAAGTTCATGTTTCCATCACTGTTTTGCTTCTTAACGTTCCTGTTTTCAATCTGTCTGCAGGTAAAGAAGAATCTGTCGCCACCTTCAAGGGCAACGAGTTCTTCTGCTACGATCTGTCCCTGACACCAATCCAGAGCAGCACTGACGAGATTACGCTTTCCTTCCGAACACTGCAACGCAACGGCCTCATGCTGCACACTGGCAAGTCGGCCGATTACGTCAACCTCTCTCTGAAGAGCGGCGCCGTTTGGCTGGTCATCAACCTGGGCTCAGGGGCCTTTGAAGCCCTCGTTGAGCCTGTCAATGGCAAGTTTAACGACAATGCCTGGCATGACGTACGCGTCACCCGCAACCTGCGCCAGGTAAACACTGCCTACACAGTTCAGGGCTTCTGCTTCTGTCACTTCAATGTATCTTCTGTTTTTTTGCAGAAATATTTTTGCACATGGAGAATGCTGGAAGTCCCCACTTTTCTCTTTTACAATATATGTTGTTTTCTTTCCCATAATAACAAATGCTTCCCTTTTTTTCAGGCTAAGGTTTAACAGAATGACATTGTTTGCTGATTTAACATTTGCTATAGTTTAAAGTTTGGATAAAGTGGTCAAAAATCATTTTCACGCTTTTACAAGTCAATTCCAAACCAGTACTGAGCTGCAAATCCTGAATTCAAAGAAACTTTAACCATTAATTTTTTTCTTAATACAGGGAACCCTCGACTTACGGCACCCCCGAACTACGGCAACCCGGACTTACGAACGCACTGTAAAAAAATATATATATATTTTTTTAAATAAATGAATACATGTACAGTACTGTACAGTCACCAAGCACTTAGCCTATCCTAACACAGTTTTTAAAGATGAAAGAGTGAGTTGAAATGTCTCCCCAGCAGGCTCCATTCACATAAAGGGAGCTACTTTCACTTTCACTTTATGTGAATGGGAGACAATTCAACTCAGTCCTTCATCTTTAAAAACGGTGTTAGGATAGGCTAAGTGCTTGGTGACTGTACAGTACTGTACATTTATTCTTAAAAAATTGTATAGAATCCGACTTACGTCATTTTCGACATACGAACGGTCCTTAGGTCCGGAACTCGTTCGTAAGTCGAGGGTTCCCTGTATATTGTTTTAGGGTGACACCGTGGCACAATGGTTGTAGTTGTTTCTTGGAAAGAAGGTTGCAATATCACTTCCTTGCCTTTATAGGTGGCGTGTGTATGCTCTTCCTGCATGCATGGATTTTCCAGTTTCCTTCTATACACCAAAAACATACACATCAGGTTAACTGGTCATTCTAAATGTTCTCTAAGTGTGGATGAGAGTGGGAATGGTTGCTTTTCTCATTTGTCTCTACCTGGCCCTGTGATGGACTGGAGTCCTGTCCAGGATACACCCCCCCTCTCACACAGTGACTGCAGGAGATAGACACTAGATCCCTGTGACTCTGAAAAGATAAGCTAGTAAAGAAAATGAATGGATGGACATTGTTTTGTTGTTCTCTTTAAACCAAAGCAAACACAGTACCCTGCCCTGTATGCATGCACACAATGTACTCAGCTGTACAAATGGAATGTGCCCTAATTTATCAGAGGTGACAGTGCACTTACATCCGTTGTGAGCAAATGCACACATTCTTACAGACCCTTTAATGGAAAACAAAAGAGCAACACAAACACAAATGTCTTTGTGCACAGGAGTGAACCTTTCGGTGATCTTCTTGGAAAGTTGTGCACTTAACCATGGCGGCTTGTTCCGTTTCAACAAATGCTCAGCAGAACAGAAAGCTCTCTCCCCATGTTCTGCCCCTCCCTCAGTAAGCACCAAGTCATCTATTGGCAGGTGCAGATACCAGCAGGGAGATACAATCAATTTCACTTGCACTTGCCGTGCTTACTTCTTCACATTTTGGGGATAAATGTAATTGGAATGAATGGCTTGTCAGTACTAATAATGGAGAATTCTAAGCAGCACAATGCAAAAAAACAAACAAACTAATGTGAATGCACTGGCGCAAAGATGATGAATCAGCTTCTTTGAGTGTCTGCAAAAAAAACAACATTATAATGAAGTTTAGGGAGGTGGCGCGGTGGCGCAGTTGGTAGAGCTGTCGCCTCTCAGTGAGAAGTTTACCTGTTCAAATCCTGGCCGGGAACCTTTCTGGGTGAAGTTTGCATGTTCTCTCCATGCATGTGTGAGTTTTCCCCGGGTAGTCCGATTTCCTCCCACAGACCAAAAATATGCATGTTAGACTGATTAGTGACTCTAAATTGTCCCTAGGTGTGAGTGAGAGAATGAATGGTTGTTTGTCTCTATGTGTCCCTGTGATGGACTGGAGACCTACCTTGGGTGCACCCTGCTTCTCGCACGGTGTCTGCTGGATATGGGCACCAGTGACCCCCGTGATCCAAAAAGGAATAAGCGGGTAAAGATATTGGATGGATAGATAGATGGATATGGATGGATGGATGGATGGATGGATGGATGAAGTTTAGGACAAAAATATTGCAATGTATTAAGAGTTGCTCTTTATAGAAACTGAAAAATGTTCTCATTGTGCAAAAAGGGAAACTACATACTTGATAAAACTTGTGTAACTTGGGTTTAGACATAGTAATTGTTGAGATGATCTTTCTTAGCATACATCATATTTTTTTTAGATTAAATAGATTATCATACAGACTAGGGTTGCAGAACTGTTTCACCATCCCAGAAACACATACAACCCCAGTTGGCGTTCAATGTGGAGCAGTGTGAGATATCAAAAGAGTGAGACTAGTCTAATGAGTTGGGGAAGACAACACAGTTTTAAAGATGTACAGCATGAGACAATCCACCTACCACCAACTGCACCATGATGATCATTAGGCAAATGGGTTACAGACTCAAATGAAACTACTAATATTTAAGTTATTGTCTGTTCATCTGACCATTTATCTTTTAGTTTTGACTGTTGACCTAATACTTTCACATTTTATTCTAGGAATTTTGACCATGAATACATTACTGCTAGTAGTACCAGCATTTATTGGTAACATGTGTTTTTGAAGTATGAAATTCTACCTAGAAACCATTCACACTGGATGATGACTCCATAATGACATAACAATCCCATAACACAGATGATTTTAGCAGGATTTTGACAGTGTATTTATGGGTGTATTGAAATAAAATACCACATATTACCAATTTGGTAAGTGGTGGGGGGATTATTTTCCAAACTTCTTGTGACCAACAATAGTTTAAGAGTTTGTGAAAGTCGTGGAGAAACAGTGAGATCACTGTCCACAATGAATGGGTCTTAGAATTAAAATGTTAACACTATCTAAAGTTGTATTATTGCATCTAGATATTGTATTTAACTAAAATACCTTTAACTGAAATGTTAGCAGATTTTATTATTTGTCAGATTTTATTAGATTTAATTATGTTTATAAAAATATTAAATAAGTATATCTATAAATTAATAAATAAACTATAATATAATAAAAAAACCAATTGAAAAAGACTTCTGGACAGAAGTCGAAACGTTTTCTGCAACAAATAAAGTCCAGTTGATCCTGTATTGAACGCCTTTTTTGAAAAAAAAACCAAGGGAATACAGAGAACTTATTGAGCATCAGATTAGGTCACTTAGTCCATGAGTTGTTTCAGAATTAACCACCCATATCATGTTGCCCAGGTGAACTCCATTAAATCAGATTGCAGCTTGAGTCTCCAGTGGATCATTACAATTGACTTAAAAGGCACCCTAACTGTTAAATAGCTGTTGCAATTTATACCGGATTGTCCCCAGAAACAGACACATTAAGAGGGGCATGAAGGGCACTGTCCTATTTTGACCCAATATTTACTGACATGCTAATAGTTTGTCAGTATGATTAATGATCATTTGTATGAAGTCTAATGAAATAATGCATTTATGTCATGTGGAACTGAGGTAAACCCAAAAACATTAATGTCTTACAGAGTTTACTAAATAAAAAATGCAGAATACTGCAAATGTGGCAACTTTTTTATTACATTGTATTTTAATTGATATGTAACACTGATAGTTCACGTCACTCAAAATGTAAGGAAACAGTCAATCACATAAGTAATGACCAAATTTGGGAACACAACCTATTTGGAGACTCACATTTTGTCACTGGGTTCGATCCCCAGTCACGGCATACCTTGTTGTGTCCCTGGGCAAGACACTTAACCCCGAGTTGCTCCCGGTAGGACTGGTTGGCGCCTTGCATGGCAGACTATCGCTACCGGTGTATGAATGTGTGTATGAATGGGTGGATGGCTGGTACTGTGAAAAGCTTTGGGGCCCCTCAAAGGGGGCTGGAGAGCGCTATATAAGTAAGCTCCATTTTACCTTTTTTTTTTTACTTGGACATCACTTTCCTGAGTTTTATGCAGCCAGAAAACACATGCAAAAGATGAATTTGACAGCCACTGAATGACAAGTACTGTTAAGTTGCTTTGCAACTCATCCTTGAAAGAATCCTTGTAAATAAACAAGAAAATGTGACCAACATTGCTTTCCATTTACGGTAGGTGAATAAAATATAGAACTTTTGACATGATAGAGTAAACCAAACCCAGTAAGTTATCAGTGTTAAACAAATACCTGCTCCAAGAGAGGAGAAAAATGAGGGAAGCATCAAACACAACCAAAAGCAAGACATATAGAAGTACTTAAATCTGATTTAAATCAGCAGTGTTAATTATAATATACAACCAAACAGTTTTTCAAAATCCTGCTGAATTGACCAAAAATGCTCAGTATCTGTTAAATCATAAAGAGGTTTTAGAACTGAAAGCATTGATTTTGTAATGAGCTATAATGCTTTACCACACCTTGAAAATAAAGTATTTTTCTTTCTAAAAATTATATGCAACCACCTCTGTAAATAATTCCACCCCACCCCTGCATCCTAGCTGGTACTGATAAAGGAACCAACCTGTGGATGTAGAGAATACTCAAAATGTACCAACCTGTTGAAACGTTTGTTTCTACTGTAAAGGTGGACAACAGATTTTTCGTTTCTACGGTGCTTTATTTATTTAATGATTCTTTTTTCATGGATGTAAATGTGCCATCTTCTGAAATCCCCAGTAGTCTGCAAGAGGAGTACTGGATGCCAGATAAGGCTTTAATGCAACCACAATGGTCTCTGAAGTCTCATTCGTTTTACTCTTCCTAATGGCTCTTGCAACATCGTCCATATCTACAGCTGCACGAGTGAGCTCCAAAACAAGTAAAGCCTCTGAGCTCTCTCTTCCTTTTTTTCTATGTTCGTATGCTCACTGTCTTTATCAACAAACCTATGAATTTGTCAGCTTTGTGCAGGATAAAATGAAGCAGACAGAATTAGGCGAGGTGATAGGGAGACACAGCCAAGACCTAAGAGAGGAAGGCTGTGGGAGGGAGGAATGCCTTACAAACGTTCACAGGTTTAGAGCTCCTCTTGGTGGTCACTGATAGCACTGCAAGTGTATTTTTTATCTGAATGGGTCACACTTGTGGTATATGTTTGACAGGCAGGTAAGCATACTTGTCCTGACCTTTTATCAGTACAAGTCTCTTTCCACAGTGCATGCACAAACCAGTTAGCATAAACAGCAAGGAACCCTCTTCTGTGCCTCTCCTCTCCCTCTGCTTGCCCCCAACATGATGTGTCATTATGGACATGTTGCAGACATCAGTGTTGTGACCATTCTCTCCCATGGGACTCCATGCACTGTCTAAACATGCTGCAGAAAGATGAGCACCAGAGGCAAATATGCTAATCCTTACGTCAGTGGTGTCAGAGGCAATGCATCTGGAGCACAGCAGCAAAACACAATGTGCTGGTGAAATGTGTCAGATATTAAACATTCAGTTGCACATTGTTTGGCCTATGTCAAGCAGTTTGGTGCCAATCTTATTGGATGCAGAGTCTTAAGTTCATGCAAAAACTGCTTGTCTAAAAGTTGCTCGTCATTTTTTAAGCTAAGTTCCAAAAAGAGGGAAAAGGTCAGTCAATTGTGTGCTGCACATACTCAAAGAAGATAATTTCACAGCAGACAATGACCACAGTTAACAAGCTTCAACTTGAGAAATGTTAATGAAGTTTTATTAGTTTGGGTATTGGAAGATATTTTAAGACTCTCGGTTGACCCACGTTTGTTTATGTATGGATGAATAGCATCCTCCTATGTCATACCAGAGTCCAAGAACTCCTAAAATGAAGCAAACATAAAAACAAAGAAGAAAATAAAATGTAGCAATATGTACAATTGGTCTCAGTGCAACAAGTGAAAGTCAACAGAAAAGTTAAATTATCTCAATGAAGGTAAAAGGACTGCAAAGAGGTCTCCTGTGGCCTGGAATCACCTACTATTAACTTTGACAGAAAACCATATTTCTCCAAGGTAACCTGATGTATTCTTTGGAAGAAAGAAAGGATCCCTTGTGTCTTTTGAAGGAATCAAACTACAATTTCTTCATTATTTCTGTTCAGTCAAGGCTGAATTTTGAATGAGTTTAGTTTGTGAATCCACTTTAACAGTACTTTTATCATTTCTACAAATTCATCCAACCTTTATTTAGGCAGTTTAATCTCATTGAGCCTCGAGGACTCATTTACAAGAGAGACCTGTCTACAAACTAAATTATGACAACAACAGCAACAGTAGAATTGCCTTAAACAATCAACAATAGACAAACATAAGAGAGAAATACAGATGTGTTTTTTAACAAATTAAACATTTTTTAACAAATGTTTCTGATCATATTTTTTGTACTATGATTACATGACCAAGTAGATTAAAAATGGTGCTTTTATTTAAAAAATAAGGATTTTGATGAAAACACATTTGATTTATGTCATCTTTTCAGCAAACCTCAGCACACATTCTCGAACATCTTGAGATGCCTGAAGTCTCATGACAAAACTTTACTGATTACCGTATTTTCCGTTGTATTGGTCGCACCGTTGTATAGGTCGCAGTGTCCAATATTTATCAATAAATTGGAAAAATCCATAAATAGGTCGCACCGGTGTATAGGTCGCACCTACGTCACCGCCGACGTAACGCGTCATCCACCGCTGACGCACCGCGTGACCGCTGAGTCAACCCGGCAATATGGACCGAGTGTTTAGCTCTGCTGCTAATGTCTGCCAGAAGCTAACAAAGCTAAAAACGAGAGGAGTCCGTCTCTCAGAAAATGAATAAAAAATTGAATTTTATGTCAAATGTTTTCTCGAGACCATAGTAACGTACATTAAAGCTCCTATAATTGCACTCTGTATGCAGAATAAATATACACCGAGTGGTTTTGAAGCTATTTAAGCAAACCGAAGTAAAACCACAAGCTAACAAAGCTAAAAACGAGAGGAGTCCGTCTCTCAGAAAATGAATAAAAAATCGAATTTTATGTCAAATGTTTTCTCGAGACCATAGTAACGTACATTAAAGCTCCTATAATTGCACTCTGTAGGCAGAATAAATATACACCGAGTGGTTTTGAAGCTATTTATGACGTTAACAGAAGTACACAGACATAAAACGAAGGCCAACACGAGACCAGTCCGCCTCTGACACGAATAAAAATCGAATCTCATCTCAAATGATTCATCCAGGACATAGTTAAGTACATTGGAGTGTTATAATTACTCTGTAAGCAGAAATAAATATACACCGAGTGGATTCGAAGTTATTTATAACAAATACAGAAGCTAACACTAGAAGCTACATGCTACAAAAAGATCGTTTTTTTATCTCAAACATCTAATAAAGGTACCGGTACTCACTTGTAAACGTCCACACTGTGATTCCATTCCATTCTGTAAGTTTCAGAAAAATCTGCTGAGTGGTTCTTGACTTGTCTTGCTGACAAACAGCAAACAAACAGAGCTAACAAGCTCCATCTGCGGTACTTCTTCTAGGGGTGGGCGTATCGATTCTAGTATCGATACTATCAATACCAAGGTGGTACTTGGTATCAAATCGATACTAGCGCTGTGGAATCGATGCTTTGTTGTCGAGCTCTCTCGCTCCGGCACACACGCAAACTGTGCCCCTCCCCCTGCTGTAGGTAGGTATTTGAGAGCGCGCACTCTGCGGTCTGCTAGCAGAAGCAGCAGAGATGGCAGAGAGAAAGAGAAGCGCTGTGTGGATGTTATTCACTGCAGTGGATAAGGAAACGGCCACATGCAGAAAGGATTTTCTCTAAGGCAGGACAGTTAGTGACACAGAGAAGAAGTGCAATTAAAGGGAAAAATGTAAACATGTTACTGTTCCTGAACAAAAACCTTTAAGTCATTTCCAACATGTAAATAGAGCCCAAAGGGCTCCTTACACATTATTTGCAACACTGACTTTTTTTTTTTTTTTCAAAAAACATCTGTGCAATAGAAGTTGTTTTCTTATCACTGTTTTTGTGATTTTGACAGTGTTATGTTTTTGTAACATTGCTGCTTTTTTGTTATTTTGCACTGGTGACTTTTATTTAAACAACTGTGTGTTGTAAAAGAGGTGATGGGCAAATATTTTGTTACTCACACTGTTCAATTTTTTATACTGCTGCTGCAGCTAGTTGATAGAGCATTTTTATTTGACATTAAAACATCTGTGCAATAGAAGTTGTTTTCTTATCATTGTTTTTGTGTTGTTGGCAGTGTTATAATTTTGTGCGGCTCAACAGCGCCCCCAAGTATCGGAATCGGTATCGAAGTATGCGATTCTAGCACAGTATTTACTTGGTATCGGGTCGATTCCAAAATTCTCAGTATCGCCCACCCCTAACTTCTTCTTCTTGGGTTGGTGTACTCATGCCCCTAGCGGGTACAGCACTTGCACTGCCCCCTGGTGGCCGAAACTGGTACTGCACCATTTTATGCAACAGGGAAAAAGGGCCATAAATCAGCCAAAAATTGGTCTAAAAATATGGGAAAAAATCCATAAATAGGTCGCACCGGTGTACAGGTCGCAGGCCTTGAAAAACCCATAAAAAGGTGCGACCTTTACACCGAAAAATACGGTAATAACCCATGAGCTGATTAAGATTAGGTGTTATGCGTTAACATTTTTTAATTAAAAAAATCATAGCAGTGGCAGTTGTGTTTTCTAAAGTACAATGCACTTCTTTGGCATTTGTTTTCTTTAATTTTATCTACCATTGTGTACAAAAAACTAATAAACATGCATTATTTTTATCTTACTGTCACTGGAGTTTGTTAAACCATAGTATAAAATTGCATTGATTGCAAAACCACTGCAGTGGAAAAGCAGTACAACTGGAATTCTGTGCAGTAGCCTGCCACCAACTTTAATATTTGTATTAGTTTAGCATTCTCTCATTGCAATTTCTTTTGACATTATTACAATTCAAATTGCATGGTGGATCAGTTAGTAGAGCTGTTGCCTCTTAGCAAGAAGTTTACCTGTTCAAATCCTGTCCGGGAACCTTTCTGGGTGGAGTTTGCATGTTCTCTCCATGCATGTGTGAGTTTTCCC
>JBBPBX010022123.1:0-41721 GCA_038048925.1 Garcialebias charrua
TGAGCCGGAAAAGGGTAGCATGCCCTCTCCGGGTCGGGGAGGAGGTCCTGCCCCAAGTGGAGGAGTTTAAGTATCTCGGGGTCTTGTTCACGAATGAGGGAAAACTGGAGCGTGAGATCGATAGGCGGATAGGTGCAGCGTCCGCAGTGAAGCGGGCGCTGTACCGGTCTGTCGTGGTGAAGAGAGAGCTGAGTCAAAAGGCAAAGCTCTCAATTTACCGATCGATCTACGTTCCCACCCTCATCTATGGTCATGAGCTTTGGGTTATGACCGAAAGAACGAGATCTCGGATACAAGCGGCTGAAATGAGTTTTCTCCGCAGGGTGTCTGGACTCTCCCTTAGAGATAGGGTGAGAAGCTCAGTCATCCGGGAGGGACTCGGAGTAGAGCCGCTGCTTCTCCACATCGAGAGGAGCCAGTTGAGGTGGCTCGGGCATCTGGTTAGGATGCCTCCTGGACGCCTCCCTGGTGAGGTGTTCCGGGCATGTCCCACCGGGAGGAGACCCAGAGGAAGACCCAGGACACGCTGGAGGGACTATGTTTCTCGGCTGGCCTGGGAACGCCTTGGGATTCCCCCAGAGGAGCTGCTCCAAGTGGCTGGGGAGAGGGAAGTCTGGGCCTCCCTACTTAGGCTGCTACCCCCGCGACCCGACCCCGGATAAGCGGACGAAAATGGATGGATGGATGGATGGATGGATGGTTAGACTAACTTTTTTCTCTTTCGGCTGCTCCCTTCCTCAGAGGTCGCCACAGTGAACTGTCACACGAAGACTTGGAAATTATTTTTACACCAGATGCCCTTCCCAACACAACCACAGACCACTGAGCTACCACAGCCCTCTGTGTGGAGCAGAGAGCTGCATCTAGGGCATCCGAGGGAGCAGATGGTGGGGGTTAAGGGCCTTGCTCAGGGGCCCAGAGTGGGTCAAATGAGGGTGGAGTCAGGTGTGGGTGCTTCACCAATCCCACCCACAGTTTAATGTTGTCGGTACCGGGAGTTTAACCGGCGATCTTTCGATCACAGGCCCACCTTCTTATTATTAGATAATATAATAATAATATTATATTAGATAAGATAAGATAATATTAATACTTTTAGACTTTAAAGCTTCAGTATGTAGCTTTTTTTATGAACATATTTCTTCACTCTGTCACTACCTCCTGACAGACTGATGTTAGCCAGGTAATCTCTGAAAAAAATTTAAAAAAAATATTGTCCCCTTGCTTCTCCAGGTGGTAAATAAGCATTTCTAAAAAGAAAAGGTGACCCGCCATTTTCCAGCCAATAAAAACAGAGTTTGTAACCAGCCAATAAAAACAGAGCTTGAATTTGAATCAGCCAATAAAAACAGAGCTTGAATTTGAAATTCAACAGACCACAAGGGGGCAGAGCCACATATGGCTCTGAGGGGGAGGGATCAGAATGCTTTGCCTGTTGAAAATATTTCTAAGTGCTGCAGTTCTACAGAAACTGCATACTGAACCTTTAATTTCTAATATTAGTTAGTTTATTATTATATTAACTAATATTTGCAATTCAATTTTTTAATTATTATGGATTTCTCTGCATTCTGGGAATTTAGACGCTGCAACAAAATGTTACTTATTGTGGCTGGATGGTACTCTGTGTGTGCCAGGATTATTGAAATTAAAAATAAAAATTTAAGTCTGCCATATTGAATTTTAAGGTTGAGTCACGAAACCTTCTGAGGCCAAACAGCTTTGGGAGCCGTTGTACTATTTGTACTTTTTTTTCTCATTTCGGCTGATCCCTTCTTCAGGGGTCGCCACATAAAACTGTCGCATGAAGACTTGGCAATTATTTTTATGCCTGATGCCCTTCCTGATGCACCCACAGACCAGTGAGCTACCACAGCCCTCTGTGTGGAGCAGAGAGCTGCTCTAGGGCACCCAGAGGAGCAGATGGTGGGGGTTAAGGGCCTTGCTCAAGGGTCCAGAGTGGGGCAAATGAGGGTGGAGGCAGGTATGGGTGCTTCACCCTTCCCGCCCACACGTTGATGTTGTCAGTACCGGGAGTTGAACCAACGATCTTCCGATCACAAGTCCTCCTTCTTTAACCTCTGCACCAATACTCCAGTACCATAATATTGTATTGTGATAATGTTTAATATATCATATTATTTAACATTAATACTGTTTAATGTATAGCTTAGATCCTTGTATACTATTTTTTAATACTTTATATTTTTGCTATTTTGGGGTGTTACTGGGATCTTGAGCACACAATTTTGTTCCACCTCATGCACCACATGTGATGTGAATGAAAATAAAGAACCTCGAACTTGAACTTTGTAGTTGGTTTTTATTTTTTCAATTTGGAACTCAAAAATTCTGACCCTATATAAAAATTAAACACAGCTCAAATCTTAATTTGACTTGTTAATTAAAATATGTTAGCATAACAGTAAAGTAACATAAAATATTGACGTAGATAAAGCAACATAATTCACTCTGGGACTTGTAATTTCCTGAAATGAAATGATCACTGCGGATCCTAGAGTAATCGATTGGGGCTTCTTATTTTTCTCTTTATAGCTGCACTTGTGTTTCTCAATCTATATCCTTACAAAAAGTATACAATAATAATAATAATAATAATAACAACAACAACAATAATAATAATAATAATATCATTATTATTATTAGCAATAATAATAATAAGATCATACAGTAACTAACACAGCAAGCTTTTGAGTCATCTTAAACTTTACAGTTTATCTTATAAAATGTTATCTTGCTTAATGTTATCTTGATAAACACACTAAGTTTGATATCCAAAAATAGCATCAGTTGTGTAGGATCTCTTTTGTCTTAAAAGTCACAGCTGCGAATCTTCTAGATGTAAATTTATGCATTTCTGAGGCTGTGCTGAGAAAAAAAACTGGCAAAATGAAAACAGTAGCAATGGCTCCAGTGTTGAACTTTTCAAACAGACAGTTGTTGAGCTGAAATGCTAAAACGAACACACCCCCACACACACGGGCACAGAAAGTCCCTTGCAGCAAAAAGACACAAGCACTAAAGCCTCCAAGCAATTAAAGCTCTTTAGCAGTATCTCCGTGTCTAATCACAAGACTTAAGATTATGGCTGTGACCAATGAGGATAAAACGCGTTGAATGTGTGAATCTGTCAAATATTGAAGCACCCGTGTTTGGTTAACGGGGCGTGAAAATCACACATTTCCATAACCAATGGCTAAGCTTACAGGTAAATACAATTTAGGCCGTTTACATACATATGGGCTGACTGTGATTTTTATTATAGTGTTTAAATCTTTATTTTTTGCAGAACAGCTCCAACAACAGTGCAGATAAGAATGAAGGTACAACAAAGACGTGGAAAAACAAACATTTCTTTCATCAAATAAATATAAGTGGTTTGTTAACAGCCTCTGGCACTGACATTAATTATTATTAGCTAAAAACAGTCTAATTATCAGCCTGTTTAGCTAATTTGACTGAAATAAAATAGAGTAAAATATGGCTATTTTATGTCACTTTTATGACTTGCTTTATGGGTTTGTTTGTGTAATGTCTAAAGTTGCTTTATCAATGACTTTTACTATAAAGTTCATGTGACATTAATTATAAAGGCTATTGCTGATCCACACACACAAGCACACCAACAAAAGTCTAACGCACACCCGAAGAAGACATCAAACAAAGGCGAAGGAACATGAAGTGGTGCACACTGGAACCAGCCTGTGATCACACCCAAGGTATTAGCAAAGCCTCAGAGGGGAGCTGCCCCAGGCGTCACTTAACATGTATGATGAGATCAGACAGAATATATGCATGCTGTATACCAGCAAACAACAAAAACAAGACCAGAAAAAAGAGGAACCTCCACATGCACAACGTGCATGTTCAAGTGCATCATCCATTTGTGCAAGTGCTCATGCCTCTGAGAGTGTTTGCGTATTGGTGTGCATGCACTGTTTTGAGCAGCTCGATGTGCATCTAAAACCATGAGTGCTTTCTTCAGTGTCCGCACTCTGCAGGTCAATTAATAATGTAGCACTTTCAGCGGTAAAGCAGGCCTGTGTGTCTGGTGGAGGCATGAAGGGGGAGGAAGAGTATAAAGAGACACTGTGAGACAAAGAGAATGAGAAGATGAGTGTGCGTGTGGAGGTTCACAGGGACAAACAAGTAGGAAGTGTCAAAGAGATGAAAAAATAATGCAATTCTCTTTTGTTTTGTGATTATCCTAATTAAAGGGCATTCAACGGCAGCAGTGTCTTCTTTCCTCACCTGCTGATCCAGGAAGCAGACCTTGACTCACACCTCTCTCTACTCATCTGCACTAATACATTTAATTTCCCGAATCGTGTGTGTCCTTTAAGTTTTCATTTTTAATTGTCTTGTTAACTCTACATAAATACTTTTCCTTCCCAGTCATGTTAACACTAAGAGCCGGTGTTCTACTGTATCAGTACAGTGGAATTGTGTTTTGCATTAAATGAGACTCTTGCTCCAAAGACAAATTAAGAAAGCTAATTTGTAATAAAAAAAACTCTAAGTGGAAATATTTTTAGTGAGTTTTCTGCACACAAAAAAAAAGTGACATTTTTTTCTAAGAGCAAGGACAGCCAGAGGAAAAACGTAAATAATGTATCTGTGTTTTCAACCTTGGGGGCCTTGGTTGAGAAGAAAGTGTTTGAAGAAAATCATCACTGTCCATGAGCTGGTGAGTATGTTGCAGTATACGCTCTACCTAGGACACTGTTTTATCTTGTTAAATCACTAAACAAAAATCTGTTATTAGCTTGGAGCAGCTGCATTAAGGCCTACGTATTTCGGGCCAAGTGAGGGGCAAAGAAAGAAAACCTGTGGTTCTCTGTCTGAGTGGGAGTGGAGTGAGATTAAAGAGGTCACAAGGGAGACAAGAAGCAAAACAGGAGTGGGGGTTTGGGTGGTGGTGGTGGGATTGTGTTTCTTTGTAGAGAATGGGAGGGAAGTGATCATAGAGGCAGAAAAAAGTCTTTGGGGAGATAAGAATGGAGCAGTGGAGGGATACATTGACACATGGCTGCATCGCTGGAGCTCAAGTGTAGGAGATGGTCCGAGAAGACGTGCAGCATCAGTGTGTGTGTATGTGTGTGTGGGGGGTGCGTACAGAGCCAATACCTGAGTGTTACTAGCAGAAGTGTGGGTACTGAGGTGGGAAAGTGAAGTGATGCTGATGAATGCAAGTGTGTCCACGCAAGACATGGGGCGTTGATGCAGAGTGAGAATAATCAGGTGCACCCTTCTCTGCAGACAATGGGGTCAAGGCTGGGTGAGTATGGTCTTCAGAGGGGGGGTGGGAGGTTGTTGAGTGGGAGGACTCAGACAGGGTGTGGGAGAGAACAGCTGGCTTACAGTGGTCAAACACAAAGCATACTAATTGTGGAGGAGAATTAAGAAAAAGCAGAAGAAAAGAGGGGGATGGTCATAATCGTGGAGAAGGAGGGGTGTGTGGAGGCGGAAGGGGACATGTGAGGCAACAAAGACAGCAGATTTGAGGGGGGTCCAGAAGATGTAATAGTGGTGCCAAGAAGTGGGTTGCTGTAGCAGAACCCCATGCAGCCACAGCTACTGAGTCAGAACTGCTTCAGCTGTGACCACGGAAAGTTCATGTGTGCCTTTACAAGTTTTTTTTTGTAGAAATGACTTTTGTTCAGTTACATTCAGGCAGAGCTGTGTCTTTCAAAGTCTGACCACATGCGGGACTTGAGTCTGATTCATGACAACAAACTGCAGAAAGGCCAAACAGCGGGGAGTTAAAAAGGATGAGCCACATCTGAGAGAGAGGCAGAGAAGGTTAAAGAGCAAGAGATTGAAAGGGCCACAGAGACAGAGAATAAATGAGCAAAAGATTGAGAAAAGCACAGATTATACACAGAGAAGATGAGATCTAAAGGAGGAGGAAGCTGTGAAAAATGGACACGGTACAGGGCAGGTGGGAGGGAGGGAAGTGACTGAAGCAAGTCGTGATGGAGACAAAGAGTGATAAAAGGTGAGGGAAGTGTATGGGAGTGAGGGAACGGCACCAAGTCAGGAAATGCGACGTGAAAGAAATGGATGGGAATGATGTAAAAAGGGGGGAAAGGTGAGCGGGATTAAATGAAATAAATGCAGAGGAGGGCTCTGGAGGAAAAAATAAAAAGGAAAGAAAGAGGCGATAGGAAAAGAGGCAGGAGGAGAAAGAGGGCACAGATAGAAAGAGGCGGCTATAGGGGAGGAGGAGGGTGAGGGCAGAGGGAGTGGAAGAGATTAATAGTTTTGTAGATCTGCTCCTGTGTTGCTATACCTCAAGAGTAATGTGTTCTCTCTGCAATCCTTTTTTCCATCCTCCTAGATTCCCTCTTAAAAGGGCTTTCTTGAATAGACACAGTCACACACTATGTGTACGCACATGTGCATGTGTGTGTGTGTGTGACACATTTACACAGATGTACACACAATGAGTATCTGCTGTGATTCATGTAAGCTGTCCCCATTCCAGTGAGCATTTGCCAGCTCACTAATAGGAGAAATTCTTTAATACTATGCCACGATGGATTTCAAAGCCACTTATTGTAGTTCATGTCTGTGAACGCATTCAAAGGCCCAGGCCTTCAATCTGCTGCCATAAATAACTAACAATGCAGAGCAGGTTGTCCAGAGGGGGTGGGGATTGGGGTGGGATTTGTGAGTAAAAAGCAGGTAAACATGTGTGCATGCTTGGAAATGCATGGGCATGCATGCAAAAATGCTAAGTAGCCCCGACAGCGCGAGTTTCTGGAGAGGAACTTTGATCTTGGTGCTCACATGATTAATTACTTCGGCACCGTATCTGTCAATGCCACTGAGGCTCCTGGGCTATTCAACTCAATATTCACCATGTTCAACATCAGCATGTTGAAAGCTCAAACCAGAACCTATTGTCTTGGGGTCTTTCTCCTTGTGGGGAAACATAAAAGGGTACAGTCGTTCATGATTTTAATTGTCAAATAACCACATTGATCTTTCACTTTATTTACCTTGCCAAGAAGATTTTCTTCCCAAACTGCTAACCACTCAGGATGAAAAAGTCTTTATCAAAGTATGTTAATGATGGTGTGAAACATTTATGGCTAATACGCCAGAGTTTTGAAGATTTGGCTTTTCTGCTCCTCTGACTCTGCCTGCGACGGGCCGCCGTGCAGCAGCAGTGTGTTCCTGCAGCAGAAGTTGAACACTGGCGTCATTAATATTTAGCTCTGGAATGCTAATGATCTCTCTGAATCATATCATCATGCCACAACCTCCAATTAACCTCTCCCGAACGTGATTGTGCCCGCACCCTCCAAAGCGCACACACACAGCCTCCTTTTACTCACCAGCATGTCTTTCCTTTTCATTCTTCATCTCTCAGTGGGACTCTTTGACTTTCCTTCATCCACCTCTGTTTCATCTCATTGGCACATTTTCCACACTCAAAGAACTAATGCTAAGACACCCACCCTGCTCCCCCAACCGCCCTCAACCCCCTTTGTGTTTGTGTTTGCATGAGCACTCCTGGATCAGTGCTGTCCAAACCTGAAAGGCAGGCTCTTGCCTTTCAGAGTTCATCTAGCCTCCCGAGAGATCCAAGACAACATCCTCTATTTGTCCTTGGTACATTTTTAATAAAGCTAATCTGAGATTGGTGGATGAACCTCATCACCTGCCTGTCACTCTTTCACTTTTCATTCACTCTGCAATACAGTTAAGAAGCAGAGGGAGAGCTCTTGGGGAGTGAAGTTGGTTCAATAAAACAGTTTTTTTTGTAGTTATGAACTCCACAGTCCTCATAAAGGTTAGTGCAGGTATTTGTAGTATGTCTAATGTGCAAAGATATGCATGCACTTACACATGCTATGTCAGTACAAGCGAGTCATTCTTCTGTTTTGCTAGTAACATCATGCATTATTAGTAGTAAAAGGCCAGGAGGATGACATTAGCACTTTTTTTAAAAGCCAGACCTTTTTCCACATTAACGTTTTCACTTGACATTGCCCTATCTTTTAAAAGCAAAACATTCTACTATTTCCTTATCCTGAGTTGCAGAATAAAATGTGATCACAGAAGTCACCTTGAGAGCGGAGCCAGTGTAGGTCTGTTTTTCTGTGCTAATCTTTAAAACAAATTTACAGTAAACTTGTGTTGTTTCGCTGTAAAAAAAAAAAGATAAATAAAAACATTATCATTTAAAAGCCATTACTGTATTTGCAGCACAGACTTTCAAAGATTTATGTAACCTTGTTTGGCCAGCCAGGAGCACTTTGTCTGTTTGCAAAAGATTAGAAAAGTGCAGAAATTGCATTGTGGTAGGTGATCATGTCATTGCCTCTGTATGTGGGGGAGTGAGGGGTTGTTTGTTAACACAATTGCTCATGAACCACTGGATGGATTTTATTGAAACTTTCAGAAATAAATCACTGGATGTACAGACACATACAAATTTGTTGGTACCATTCCACAGTTAAAGTGGCATGGTGGCGGAGTTCGTAGTGCTGCAGCAACTCAGCAAGCAGATTGCCCCAGTTCAAATCCCAGCTCAAGACCTTTCTGGGTGGAGTTTGCATGCTCTGTGCATGGATGTTCTTTTTTTTTTTGTAGTTTCTTCCACAGACTAAAAACCTGTCCGGGGTGTCCCCTGCCTCTCGCACAGTGATGGCTGGACATGGGCACCAATGACCCCCACAACCCAAAAAGGAAGAATCTAGTAAAGATAATGGATAGATGGATGGATGGATGGATGGATGTTCCATAACTAACAATGTGGCCAAAATGAGATGATGGCCCGAAACACTCCAGTTTTTAAGGATCAGTGTCAGAAACTGTGGACTGTCAACATACATGCTGATGAATTTGTGTCTTTTTTTTCAGAATCTGTCTAGGTCTTCTTTGTGAAGCCCATTACCTTTCAAACTGTGACATATGGTGCAATCAGACAGTGACGTACCTTGACCTTGGAGTTCGGTTCGAATGGTTTTGGATGGTTTCCTTGGCTCTTTTTCCACCATCCAATGTATCTGTTTGATCAACCTGGGGTTGCATTTCCTTTTATGACCATGTTCTGGGAGGTTTGGTTTAACTTGGTAAATTTGACCAATATTGAGCTAAAATTTGACGCGCTGACGTATTATTCAGCCATTAACAAGACATACTCTGAGCACTAACTGATCCTACAAATTCTTGTGTTAGGAAAAATCCTCAGAAATAATCTCTCAGGATTCAAGGATTGAAGTTATTACAAAATGTATAAAAAGTAACAGATTTTTCTACCTGGATTATTGAGCATGCATCAGGGTATAAAAAGTAACGTTCAAGAAAATAAATATGGCTGTTACTCCAAAATGCACATAACCCTCCAATTCTAACAGCACAAGCCATATTTCTCTGACAACAACACCCAGAAGCCTTTCATTCATTCAGTCAAACTTTATTTAAACAGATAAGTCACATTGAGCATTGAAGACTCATTTACAATTGAGACCTGTTTGGAGAGACAATAAAATGTGGTGAAAAATGACACATAGGGTTTGGAGACAAAAAAAATCCTAACACGTTCTTATTCACTTCCGACTGTAGACGAAGCAGCAGCTTTTCTCCTCCGCTCCTTCCCTCCCGAGTTTTCCTCTCCCTGCTTGGCCACTTTGTCTTGTCTGCAGTTTTTCAGTGCTCGCTCGAACGCAAATTGAAGATGGATCTGGTTTTGTGGGCTGTCAACTCTATTGATAAAACAATTTCTACGAAGTGTTCTGGTCCTGGGGAACCGGCTTGCCCTTTGCAGTCGCATCCAGCTGGGCATATCATGGATTCCTGGGGAGAATGGAAGATGTTATGCTTGAACGTGCTTTCTGTCGAAGATGTGGAGGATTTATTCATAATTGGATTTATGATGGCAGGTGCTCTGCTTTTTGGCTTGTGTGGAGTTCTCTTCTATTGGAAAATCAGGAAGACTTCCGCGGTAATCAACGCGCTGTCGAAGCTCCCTTCTCAAAACAAGAGTGTGATTCGTGCTGTGACCTCCATGAATCAGCTGCTTTATGAACTGAACCGCAAAGTGGAGGCGGCCACTGAGGACTGCAGACCACCGGTAATGTTTGGGACTCATATGCAGCCAGGAGGGTTACATCTGGGGGATGACTCATAGCTATGGCCGGTGAAAAGCTTCCCATAATTTGGAGTGTATTGGATTTTGGACGGCCATATAGACTCAAGGCCACAGAAAGTACACTGTGAGCCTGCCCTGAAGATAAATCATGCTAATCTAATCAGACTTCCAGAGCAGATTTGGACAAGCTGACTACAAATTCTCCAGAGTAGAAGCAACTGAAGAATGAAACTACTGCAACACCCTCCCCCTCCCTCCTCGGAGAACTTTCTGTGTGCCCTAAGGCCCTGTACACACGTAGCCGGATATTAGTAAAACCGAACAGTTTATCGTGCGGTTTGGTCTATCATCCACACGTGAACTCTGGTTGATGTAACTATAAATGAATAATTAAAAAACTCAGACCAAAGTGGAGATTTGAGATTTCTCTGCGTTCGAGTCTGCGTGTGGACTTTCAGAACCGGAGGTTTGTGCTCCAGTTGGAGCGGTGCTGACGTCACATGCTCGGCGAAAAAAAAGCACTAAAATGTCAACATACCTGCTCTGACATGATTCCCAGTCGACATTTTCCTGCGTTTTATTAACTTTGTACTCCAACACGGTATTTAATAGTAGTTTAACCTCGCGGTCTGTCAACACAAATGAAATAAATAAATAAATAACAGGAAGTTGTGGCTGAGTTGAAGGGTTATGACAGCACTACACTGCCACCTATGGGTTCAGCATATTCTTTACAATGCTCTGTGGTGAAAATAAACGGGACATGTAGAGAAACATTTTAAATATCTGAACATGCATGTACAGAGATGGTTTTTTGTGTGCAGATATTCGTTTTTCAAACACCAGTCTATGTGTGTACAGGGCCTAAGTCAGATAAGGCTGGCTGGTCCCGTCGTCATAAGAACTCTGGCTAATCTGAACGGAGCTCATGGACTTTATCTCAGTGCTTCGCTCTCAAATACAAATGTGATTTGTCTTAACTGTGCTTGCTGGTAGAGTTTTTTGGCTGTATCATATGGTGTCCTGTAATGACAAAATGTGATAGATCTTTTTTTTTTTGTTATACCACTGATTACCTTCATGTTACCTTCCTTTTTTTTCCATATCTAAGATTGTGGCGGCGCGGTTTAATTACTACTGCGGCTGCGCGCACTCGTCCTTGTCTCAAGAACGGGTGTGTGTCAGTTGCGACGTTTTGTGCCCCAGTGCAATGACGATGCCAATAAAGATATATTCTATTCTATTCTATTCTATTAATCTTTGGTTGAATGTTAATATCGTGATTATGAAGAAAAAAAATCTCGTAATGAGAGAATGTTGATTCAGCTGGGCCCCTCTGAAAAGACCATGAAATTCCTTGGTAGGAGGGGAGGGAGGGGCAGAGCATTAAAGATTTACAAAACTTCCAGGTGAATTTAAGTTAAGGTGGCCTGTCAAGGCCAGTCAGAGAGCCAAATTCAAATAAACGTGATTGTTTTGGGGACAGGAAGAAATTTAACAAAATCTACCTTGAGTCTGTCTTGGTCCGCTTGGTTCCAAAACATCCAAATTAAATGACCACACCAATGGACTTTGCCTGAGAATAATCCCCGAGATCTGATCCATCCTGCCAAAAGCATTTGAGTCTGGGTGCTTGAGGCATAAACCAAGCCATCATGTAAAGGCAAGCAGCCTGATCTGGTCCAAATTTACTGCCAATGACTTCATTGATTGCAGATATACCAGGAACCAGCCAAGTCAAAACAACAGGAACCTTATCATAAATCCAATTATATATGCATCCTTAAAATTCATGAATGACAGCAGAGATAGACACATCATCAAGTATTCCAAGTTGATGAGTTATCCAGCTGCGTGCATGCCAAAAGGGCAAATCGGGTCACCTAAGAGTCTTCTCTTCAAAGAAATGTGATCAATTGTGTTGAGGGACCTACTGATCAAATCCATAAATTATGATTCTGAAGATTTGTAGAAGAGAGGCTGTAAGCAGTTTCACAGACAGGACAGGGCAAAAGCAAAGCAGAGAGGGAGAGGAGAAAAAGTGACCGCCCTTGACAAGAGCATTCCAATCTGAAAGAAGATGAAGTAGGATTTCCAGCTGGCAGACACTTTTTCTCATTGTTTTGGCATGTCTAGCTGACAAGTATGCCTTTTTTAAATTAGTTGCAATGTGAAGGAAAGTTAAGTGACAAAAAGTACTGTGATGTGGTGATATTTGGTGATTTTTTTCTTGCAAACACCTGTAGACTTATATAGAATAACATGGTAGAAAAACATTCTGAAAATAAGAGAAAAATAAAACATAGCTATGTATTATATAATTTGTCTATCACCTTGTTTTAAATGTTAGTATGTAAGGCATGCTTCAAGGAATGATCGCTTTTTTTCACGAAAATAAATAAGAATCCCTTTTCATTTGGTCTTTTTAGTTACATAAACATCTCACAGCCAACCTAATAGTTCAAAATGAGCATGCAGCTTTAAAGCCCTCTTTAAAATAAAAAAAATTATGTTACCTTTTTGTTTATTTATGGCTATACTGTATATTGAACTAATATGGATAACTTTGTTCCTATTCATTGCTTAAACCATTATTTCTATTATTCTAAAACTAGAACTATACTTCTGTTCTGGTGTATGTTTCAGCATACAACATTCAGTTTCTGCAGCAGCTCCACTGGCTCCCGGTTAAATCACGCATCATCTTCAATATTCTACTTCTCACGTTCAAATCTATCCACAACCTTGCCCCTCCTTATCTATCTGACCTCCTACAAATCTCCATCCCATCACGCTCTCTCAGATCCTCCTCTTCACTACATCTCCATGTACCCTCTGCCCGCCTCTCCACCATGGGGAGCAGGGCCTTCACCTGCTCTGCCCCTCACCTCTGGAACGCCCTACCGCCAGACCTTCGAAACACCACCTCCCTCTCTCTGTTCAAGACTGCCCTGAAAACCCATCTCTTTAGACTAGCTTATCACTAACTTTGCTAAATGTATTTTATCTTACCATTTTATATCCTTTATGTATTTTATATTTCAATTTGTCACTGATAATGTTTGCTCTGTATTACACTGTGTTGGTTTGTTAAGTGTCCTTGGGTGTCATGAAAGGCGCTTTTAAATAAAATAATTATTATTATTATTCGAAAAAAATGAGGACTGAGATTAAAAAGAAGGAGTTTGTGAAACTCCTTTTTTTTCATCCAATAAAAGACAAACGTAAAATAAGTTTTAACCGAACCGAGTGAGATTCGAACCAGCTTCGAGAAAAGGATCTGAATGCCAAGCCAATGCTTAACCAATAGAGCTACTGGGCAACTTGCTTTTTGTAGGTTCACTCTATCTTTTAACCGATCGCCCCTCAGAAAATCCTTGCTACGCACGTGTAAAATAAGCTGATTTGTAATCAGTTATTAACAAACATTAAACTCAGAAACACTAATATATATTCAGCTAACAAATATTTTTTTTGTCGTTTCTGCAGTTAAATTTTAATGAGATTCAGCTCGCGCTGAGGTTGTTGTTAGAACGAGCTGATGACTCAACAACACGCAGCAGTCCCGACCCTGCACGCAGAAAGTCCCACCCCTGAGTTATCCAGTTCAGCCATCTCGAAATTCCCATGAAATCTCTGCTGGCGCTACGAATTCTGGGATAGCCTCCGCCAGAAAGGATACTCGGATGCATCCTTGGATTTCGACAGGAAGTAGGCCGCATTCCTCGGCCGCATGAGGAGGAGTCTTCGAATTGGGACAGTCCTCTGCGCGGGGCAATGACGTATGCGGCCGACAAATGCGCACTCATGAGGCACTCATGAGGACCCAGCCCCTGAATTGAGACACAGCCAATGAGTCAACCTCCTCTGTGCTCTGCATCCTCTGTCCTCACTCCAACGTCCATGTCCTCTCTAACTGCATCCATATATCTCCTTTATGGCCTGCCTCTTTGCATTTTTCCTGGCAGTTGCATTTCTAACACCCTTCTACCAATATACTCACTGTCTCTCCTCTGGACATGTCCAAATAATTTCAGTCTATTCTTTCTAATAGATAAACAACTTTATCTCCCAGTTGTTCAAATTGTGCTGTACTTCTGATGATCTCATTCCTAATTGTATTCATCCTTGTCACTCCTAAGGAGAACCTCATCATCTTCTTTTCTGCCTCTTCCAGTTCTTTCTCCTGTCTTTTTGTCAGTGCCACTGCCTGGGAGTACTCACTCTTTAACACTTTCCCCATTTTCCTGGACAGTGGACCCCAATTACTTGAAGTCCTGCATCGTTGTGACCTCTGCTCCTTGTAACCTCACTGTTCCATTGACCTCCCTCTCATTCACACACATCTACTCTGTCTTACTATAGTTGACATTCATTCCTCTTCTTTCAAGTACATATTTGCACCTCACCAAGTTCCCATCCACCTATTCCTTGTTCTTGCCACAGATCACATTGTTAATTGCAAACATCATAGTCCATGGAAATTCCTGCCTGATCTCATATTTTTGACCTCATCTATTAGTTCATTATCAAAGCAAAGAAGTAAGGGCTCAGAGCCAATCCTTGATTTAATCCCACCTCCAACTTGAAGCTATCTGTCACTCCTACAGCACATCTCAACACTTTCTTAATGTCCCCATACATGTCCTGTACCAGTCTAAAATACTTCTCTGCCACTACAGATTTTCTTCATACAACACCACACCTCCTCCCTCGGAGTCGGCACCCTCACATATGTTTTTTCTAAATACACAAAGACACAATGAAGTTCTTTCTGACTCTCTCTGTACTTCTCCATCATCATCCTTAAAACAAAGAAGGCATCTGTGGTACCTCCTGTCTAAGTCTAGCCTCCCAAATTATTTCCCTTCATTGTGTGGCTCATCAACTATATTCCCTTAAAGTTGCTACAATTATTTTTATCCCCCTTGTTCTTAAAAATGAGCACAAACACATTTCTCCTCCATTCCTCAGGCTTTCTCTCACCATCAAATAGGCCATTGCATATGTGAGTCAATCTCTTCTATACATTTCAAACCTCCACTGGTAAGACATCAGGTCCTGCTGCCTTCCCCTTCTTCATTCTTTTCAGAGTTTTTCAAACTTCATCCTCACTAATCTTTCCCACTTCCTGGTCCACAGATTCTATAAACTCTACCCTTATTTCCCTTCTGTTCTTGTCATTCATTAGCTCCTCAAAGTAATTCCTCCATCTTCTCATCATGCTCTCCTCATTGTTAGAACATTACCATTCCTATCTTTAACAAGCCTAACCTGCTGCACATCCTTTCCAGACTGATATTTTTGTCTCACCAATCAGTACAAGTCTTTCTCACCCTCTTTTGTGTCCAGCCTCACAGCTCATCATATGCCTTATGCTTTACCTTTGCTATTGGCCTCTTTGCTAAAAAAAAAAGAAAAGTTAAAGACAAACATAAGACAGGGCACACAAACGTTTCCCTACATCCCATCTCCTTATATCCCTGTCTCCTCTCTTCAGTCCTCTCACTGTCATATTTCTTCTTGGTAAACCTCTTTATTTGAACAGCTTCCTGCACTTCATTGTTCCACCACCAGGTTTCCTTATCATCCATTTTCTGTCTGGATGACACACCAAGTACCTTCCTACCTGTCTCTCTAATTACTGTTGCTGTAGTAGCCCAGTCACTTGGAAGCTCTTTCTTACCACCCAGAGCCTTTAACAGCTCTTCTCTGAATTTCTCACAACATTCTTCATTCTTCAGCTTCCACCATTTGGTCTTCTTCTTTGATTTAACTATTTTTTCTCTTCTTCACAACAACCGTCATTCTACACACAACCATCCAATTCGGTCTGACCATGCTCTCCCCCGCCACAAACTTGCAGTCCCCAATCTCCCTCAGGTTTCCTCTTCTACACAGAATAGTCGACCTGCGTACTCCTTCCTCCACTCTTATAGGTCACTCTATGTTCCTCCCTCTTTTGGAAAAAATTGTTGACTACAGCCATTTTCATTTTCTTGGCAAAATCCACCACCATCTGTCTTTCCTGGTTTCTTTCTTTGACACCAAACCTACCCATCACTTCCTCATCCCCTTTGTTTCCTTCACACACATGTCCATTCAGGTCTGCTCTGATCACCACTCTTTCCTACCTCTCTATCACTTCATCCAGATCCTTTCAAAATGTATATTTTTCCTCCACATCACGTCCAACCTGTGGAGCATAACCACTGACAGCATTTAGCATCAGACCTTCTACTTCTACCTTCAGACACATCACCCTGTCTGACACTCTTGTCACCTCTACTACATTCTTTGCCAACTCCTCCTTCTGGACCACCCCTACTCCATTTCTATTTCTATCCACACCATGGTAAAACAGTTTAAAGTGTCTGTGACATCATCTTCCTTCTTTTCATAAAATGATAGAAGATATATATCTTCTATCATTTAACTATGTTCGTTTTTGCAAACAAAATGATAAATTAATGAAAATTCCTTTCAAACTGAGATTAAAATTAAAATCAGTGTTTCTTCTTGGAATATCCGACTACACGCGAATGCACCATCTGTGACGTAGGAGGATGAACCTCGAGTCTGCGTGTGCCAATGATAACGCATCAATTCTCTGCCAGATCGCCTTTTTTTGTATAATGCCGTTACGTTGTGTCGCATTTGGGTGTTCTAATATCATCAGTGAACAAGTGAGCCTTTTCACTTTCCCAAAAGATGAAATACTTCGTCAAGTATGGAATAAATAAAGCTGCCCCCGCTCTCGGAGCGCACTCGCTTCCTGAACAGGTAAGACAAAAAAAAAATACGGGTGCAGACCTAAATTAGAACCTGCTGTTTCTGCTCATCTAACTTCCTGCTTCCCAAACTGAAGACAAATCGCTCAAATCTTAACTTAGATTGCTAATTTCGTTGTTTTATTTATTGTCCGCCATGAATATCTAATAGGGGCGTTCTAAAGACGTTCATCCTCCTAAATGGTAAATGGTAAATGGAGCTTATTTATATAGCGCTTTCCAGCCCCCTGTGAGGAGCCCCAAAGCGCTTTACAATACCAGCCATCCACCCATTCATTCAGACATTCATACACCGGTAGTGGTAGCCTGCCTTGCAAGGCGCCATCCAGACCTACCGGGAGCAACTCGGGGTTAAGTGTCTTGCCCAGGGACACACAACACATGGTGGGCGGATGCGGGATTCGAACCTCCAACCTTCCGATCAGGGGTCGACTGCCATTACCACTACACCACGCCCTCCTACGTCACAGATGGTGCATTCGCGTGTAGTCGGATATTCCAAGAAGAAACACTGATTTTAATTTTAATCTCAGTTTGAAAGGAATTTTCATTAATTTATGATTTGGTTGCAAAAACGAACATAGTTGAATGATACAAGATATTTATGTTCTATCATTTCATGAAAAGAAGGAAGATGATGTCACAGACACTTTAACATTACATATTAGGGGTGGGCGATATGGCTCAAAAATTATATCGTGATATTTCAGAGTATTATCACGATAACGATAAATTTCGTGATATAACCCAAAAAAAAAAATCAAATGTATTTATTTGACAAAATTAACTTAACATGTTGCTTTACAGTATTATATAAAATTTTAAAAAACAACCAGGGGTATTTTTTTTTCATTCATTCATTCAACCTTTATTTATACAGGCTAGCCTCGTTGAGTCACGGGGACTCATTTACAAGAGGGACCTGTCTCACTCACACCAAACAACCATCCACTCTCACACTCACACCTAGGGTCAATTTAGAGTCACCAATCAGCCTAACAAGCATGTTTTTTGGTCTGTGGGAGGAAACCGGAGTACCCGGAGGAAACCCACGCATGCACGGGGAGAACATGCAAACTCCACCCAGAAAGGCCCCGGACCGGGATTTGAACCGGCAACCTTCTCGCTGAGAGGCAGCAGCTCTACCAGTTGTGCCACCGTGCTGCCTTAGCCTTTTACCTTTTACTTTTACTTTTGCCTTTTACTGAAATTACTTTATTTAGTAATGTATTTAGTTTCCAAGTAAAACTACACCTGCACTTTAGTTTTTGTGGTGGTTTTTTAATCTATATTTTGTGCAGACTTTTTCAATCTAAATAACAGATCATTTTTAAAGTATATATTTTTTTCAGAGATTACCTGGCTAACATCAGTCTGTCAGGAGATGTGGCAGAGTGAAGAAATATGTTTATAAAAAATGTTACATACAGCTCCTTTAAATGAGCTGTAACTTCTACAAGTTGATCAGCTGACCCTGCTGAAACTTGTTCATGTTTCAGCTTCATCTGTTCATGCAGAACGTTTTTTTAACTGATCTGTGTCTGATGTGGACGGACTGTGGAGCCGCGCGTGTTTTAACACAGTTTACAGCGGGGACGCGCAGCGAGACATGCAGCACCGAGCTGCGCGGAGCGGAGCAGGGCGGGGGAGGAGGGGACAGCTGTCTGTGCCGGCTGCAGAGCAGGGGGGAGAGAAGTTGAGACACGCGCGCGTTGTTTTTAACATTTTAGCAGTAACTAATTAGCGTTTTACACCAGTAGACGGTGGAGGGGAGGTGCGCAGTTGTTAATAAAGTGCTCGGGTGTTAAGGGGCGGGGCGCCCTGACGTATTACGTCATGAAATTAGCATATCATGATATAAGATTTTTGCCCGGGCAAGCTTTTTATACCGGTATTACCGGTAACGATATGATATGGCCCAGCCCTATTACATATTAGTTAATAATCCTTAAATGTGTACTTTTTGCTGATGATAAACACATTTTTCTGTTTAGGTGAAGATATAGAACAAATGTTGGAATTGATAAAGACAGAATTTGTCAAGATACAAACTTGGTTTAAAATAAATAAATTATCATTAAATCTAGAAAAAACTAATTACATGATATTCAGTAATAAAAAGAAAACTGTTGATGTTCCACTCAAAATTGAGGGTGTTGAGATTTGTAGAGTGAGTGAGGTGAAGTTTTTGGGTGTTATCATTGATGACAAACTGACATGGAAACAACACATAAATTCTGTAAGAATAAAAATAGCTAAATCGATTGCAGTACTGTACAAAGTCAGAGACCTATTGAATGATAAAGCTCTGTATTTGTTGTATAACACAATCATTGTTCCACACTTAATCTATTGTATTGATGTTTGGGGGAATGCGTGTAAAACAATCACAAAGCCTATTTTTGTATTACAGAAAAGAGCTGTAAGAATTATCACTAGAAAACATTACCGTCATCCATCAAGTACATTATTTTATCAACTGAAGTTATTGAAGTTCCATGATTTGGTAGACTATAATATTTTATCAGTTATGTATAGGGCTCAAAATAATGCATTACCTTTAAATATCCAAATGCATTTTGTTAAAAGACAAAGTTGTTATAATCTTAAGGGGACAGAGATGTTTGTAAAACCACAATTCAGAACTAGTTTGAAGGGACGTTCTACCTCAATCCAGGGAATTAGATTATGGAATGGCTTGGAGAATGTAGTTAAAAATGCCAAGTCAATGTTTACATTTAAGAAAATGATCAAAACGAATGTGTTAAAAAATATATATGAAATAGCGTAATGTGTATTGTATTAGTTAGAAAATTAGAAAGAGTTAGTCATTTTGTACTGTTGGTTGAAGATTATTATTGTTTAATCTGATTGTTGGAAAAAAGGGGCAGATATAATAAGATTTATTCTTCTTTCTGCTACCTTTCATTTTTTTATATTTTGTACAATATCATTTATGGGATTGTCTTGTAATGTTTCTTTTGTAAAAAAAATGAACAAATTTAATAACATAAACATAAACAATAAAAATATATGCCAACTTCCATTTTTATTTAAATGTGTATGTTTCCTTAAAGACCCCTTATGATGAGTAAAATAAATGGACAAAATGTTCCCTCGCCCGGACGCGGGTCACCGAGGCCCCACTCTGGAGCCAGGCCCGGAGGTGGGGCACATTGGCGAGCGCCTGGTGGCCGGGCTTTCACCCATGGAGCTCGGCCGGGCACAGCCCGAAGAGGAGACGTGGGTCCCCCTTCCCATGGGCTCACCACCTATGGGAGGGGCCAAAGGGGTCGGGTGCAATGTGGGATGGGTGGTGGCCGAGGGCGGGGACCCTGGCGGTCTGATCCTCGGCTACAGAAGCTGGCCATTGGGACATGGAATGTCACCTCTCTGGTGGGGAAGGAGCCTGAGCTAGTGTGTGAGGTTGAGAGGTTCCGGCTAGAAATAGTCGGACTCACCTCAACGCATGGCTCTGGCTCTGGAACCAGTTTCCTTGAGAGGGGTTGGACACTCTTCTACTCTGGAGTTGCCCCTGGTGAGAGGCGCCGAGCAGGAGTGGGCATACTTGTTGCCCCCCATCTTGGTGCCTGTACGTTGGGGTTCACCCCGGTGAACGAGAGGGTAGCCTCCCTTCGCCTACGTGTGGGGGGACGGGCTCTGACTGTTGTTTGTGCCTATGCGCCAAACGGCAGCGCAGATTACCCACCCTTTTTGGAGTCCTTGGAGGGGGTATTGGAGAGTGCGCCTCCTGGGGACTCCCTTGTTCTGCTGGGGGACTTCAACGCTCACGTGGGCAATGACAGTGAGACCTGGAGGGGTGTGGTTGGGAGGAACGGCCCCCCTGATCTGAACCCGAGTGGTGTTCTGTTATTGGACTTCTGTGCTCGTCATGGATTGTCCATAACGAACACCATGTTCAGGCATAAGGGTGTACATATGTGCTCTTGGCACCAGGACACCCTAGGTCGCAGTTCAATGATCGACTTTGTTGTCGTCTCATCTGATCTGCGGCCGCATGTCCTGGACACTCGGGTGAAGAGAGGGGCGGAGCTGTCAACTGACCACTACCTGGTGGTGAGTTGGCTCAGATGGTGGGGGAGGATGCCGGTCAGACCTGGCAGACCCAAACGTATTGTGAGTGTCTCTTGGGAACGTCTGGTAGAGTCTCCCGTAAGACGGAGCTTTAAAGGGGACCACAGATGCAAAATTCACTTTTTAATGTTTTTTTTACTCAACTTTGGGTATTTACTTCATAAAAAAACAGTCCTTGTGCCAAAAAAATGCACCCAGTGGTTTATTTACTCTAAGTAGATTTATTTATTTTTGATAAATACACCTGGATTCACACTTCCTGCAGTTATTGACGTCACAAGCCGTAGCCAATCACCTCAAACCTGAGTCCAGCCCCTCACCTAGCAACCCCTGGTTAGGCTCAACCCACTTCTGTATTAAACACATGACTGTTGTTTTTCATGATTTCATCTCATCTTTTGTTTATATGTTCTTAATTTCATGTGTACAGCACTTTGTTGCAGCTGTGGTTTTTTTAAATGGCTTTATAAATAAAGTATAATTGTTATTTTTATGTTTTAGTTCAATTTTTAGTGTATTTGCGATCGCTCCCAACGCGCAGCCGGCAAAAATTAAACGAGCGGACCCCCGGCGTAGGGACCAGCGGCAACGGGACCCTCTTCTGGCGCGATGGAGCGGAGCTTCAACTGTACAGCCTCGCTGCTGCCCTCGCAGCAGCCTCGCAGCAGCGAGGACCTTCTCCTTACGGATTAATTTACGGGAGACACTTGGTGAACTTTGTTGTCTTGACTGGAACAGCGATAACTCCCAAAATCTCCGCGTGCAACGAGCGGAGCTGGCGAACACCGGAAGAGGAACAAGCTAACATTAGCTTCGGATTCGGGTGGTCTCATGCTAAAAGGAGCAGCTAATTGCGGCGCGCTCAGACGGGTTTCGGTAAGTTATCTTAAGCTAGCACTAACAGTAAGTCAAATGAGTAATAAAAAAAGAGCTAATTTTAAAACAACAACACATTACAGATACTGGCTGTTACAGAGGGCGTAAACAGATCTTTGAAGGGCGTGGACTTCAAGAAACCGGTCGTTCAAAACGAAAGTTAAAAATGGCAGAATTAAAAAGGGTATAATTAATTATCTAAGAATTATTTTGTGTATTAAAATGAATTAATATTGTCAAGATAGCACACAGACATAACATAAAAAATTTAAATACCTATATGTGGTCTCCTTTAACTCCCACCTCCGGGAGAGCTTTGAACACGTTCCGAGGGAGGCGGGGGACATTGAGCCCGAGTGGGCCATGTTCCGCGCCTCTATTGTCGAGGTAGCTTATCGGAGTTGTGGCCGCAAGGTTGTTGGTGCCTGTCGTGGTGGCAACCCTCGAACCCGGTGGTGGACACCGGCGGTGAGGGATGCTGTCAGGCTGAAGAAGGAGTCCTATTGGGCCTTTTTGGCCTGTGGGACCCCGGAAGCAGCAGATAGGTACCGACAGTCCAAGCGGCATGCGGCTCGGGTGGTTGCTGAGGCAAAAACTCGGGCGTGGGAGGAGTTCGGAGAGGCCATGGAGAATGACTTCCGTACGGCTTCGAGGCGATTCTGGTCCACCATCCGGCGTCTCAGGGGGGGAAAGCGGTACGCGACCAACACCATTTATGGTGGGGATGGCGTGCTGTTGACCTCAACTCGGGATGTTGTGAGTCGGTGGGCGGAATACTTCGAAGACCTCCTCAATCCTACTGGCACGTCTTCCACTGAGGAAGCGGAGCCTGGGGACTTTGGGTCGGGCTCTCCAATCTCTGGTGCTGAGGTCACCGAGGTGGTTAAAAAGCTCCGCGGTGGCAGGGCTCCGGGGGTGGATGAGATTCGCCCTGAGTTCCTTAGGGCTCTGGATGTTGTGGGGTTGTGTTGGCTTACGCGACTCTGCAATATCGCGTGGACATCGGGGGCAGTTCCCTTGGATTGGCAGACTGGGGTGGTGGTTCCTCTATTCAAAAAGGGGGACCGTAGAGTGTGTTCCAACTATAGGGGGATCACACTCTTAAGCCTCCCTGGTAAGGTCTATTCAGGGGTTCTGGAGAGGAGGGTCCGTCGGATAGTCGAACCTCGGATTCAGGAGGAACAGTGTGGTTTTCGTGCTGGTCGTGGAACACTGGACCAGCTCTACACCCTCAGCAGGGTCCTGGAGGGTACGTGGGAGTTTGCCCAACCAGTTTACATGTGCTTTGTGGACTTGGAAAAGGCATTCGACCGCGTCCCTCGGGGGGTTCTGTGGGGGGTACTCCGGGAGTATGGGGTACCAGGCCCATTGATATGGGCTGTTAGGTCCCTGTACGACCGGTGTCAGAGCTTGGTCCGCATTGCCGGCAGTAAGTCAGGCTCGTTTCCAGTGAGAGTTGGACTCCGCCAAGGTTGCCCTTTGTCACCGATTCTGTTCATAACTTTTATGGACAGAATTTCTAGGCGCAGCCAAGGTGTTGAGAGGATCCGTTTTGGTGGCCTTAGAATCGCTTCTCTGTTTTTTGCAGATGATGTGGTCCTATTGGCTTCATCAGGTCGTGATCTACAGCTTTCGCTGGAGCGGTTTGCAGCCGAGTGTGATACGGCCGGGATGAGGATCAGTTCCTCCAAATCCGAGGCCATGGTCTTGAGCCGGAAAAGGGTAGAGTGCCCTCTCCAGGTCGGGGAGGAGGTCCTGCCCCAAGTGGAGGAGTTTAAGTATCTCGGGGTCTTGTTCACGAATGAGGGAAAACTGGAGCGTGAGATCGATAGGCGGATAGGTGCAGCATCCGCAGTGAAGCGGGCGCTGTACCGGTCTGTCGTGGTGAAGAGAGAGCTGAGTCGAAAGGCAAAGCTCTCAATTTACCGATCGATCTACGTTCCCACCCTCATCTATGGTCATGAGCTTTGGGTTGTGACCGAAAGAACGAGATCTCGGATACAAGCGGCTGAAATGAGTTTTCTCCGCAGGGTGTCTGGACTCTCCCTTAGAGATAGGGTGAGAAGCTCAGTCATCCGGGAGGGACTCGGAGTAGAGCCGCTGCTTCTCCACATCGAGAGGAGCCAGTTGAGGTGGCTCGGGCATCTGGTTAGGATGCCTCCTGGACGCCTCCCTGGTGAGGTGTTCCGGGCATGTCCCACCGGGAGGAGACCCAGAGGAAGACCCAGGACACGCTGGAGGGACTATGTTTCTCGGCTGGCCTGGGAACGCCTTGGGATTCCCCCAGAGGAGCTGCTCCAAGTGGCTGGGGAGAGGGAAGTCTGGGCCTCCCTACTTAGGTTGCTACCCCCGCGACCCGACCCCGGATAAGCGGACGAAAATGGATGGATGGATGGATGTTTCCTGGCATTAAAGTTACTGTGTCTGCATATATATAATAAAACCGGGAACGAACTAATATTTAACAACTTTATCAACAGAGAAAAGTGTGAAAGATCCCCGGACTGAGCGTGCCATTGGTACATGAAAGAAGATTGTGAGTGCCTTTTCCCATTCTTGTAAAAAGAAGAAAGAGCTGACCAAAGTCCAGGCAGAGCATCAACTTCCCTTTCATCAGCTCATCACGGAAACGCCAACAAGGTGGGGGTCACGCCAACAAATGATTCAGAGAGTGCTTGAACAGGAGAAGGCGATATGTCTGGTACTGAAAGCAGACAAGAAAACAAGACACCTTGTACCTACTTGGTAGGACATTGATGTCTTGGAGTCTGTATGCAAGACCTTAGGCCCACTGCTGGAGTTCACAGACGCACTGTCTGGGGAACAGTATGTTAATGTGTCCTATCTGAAACCTGTACTAAATCTTTTCAACAACACAGTTCTTGCTGCTGCTGAAAATGACACATAACTGACCAAGGACATGAAAAATACCATTCTGGAGTATTTAAATGAGAAGTACTCAAACTCAGAAACAGAGGAACTGCTGGATATAGCCTCCTTCGTTGATCCACGGTTCAGAGATGCTTACATAGCTGATGACCACAAGGAGTATGTCAAGACCAAAGCTGCAGCAGAAATTCAAGTGCTGCTGGAGATGCAACAATCAGTATCTGTCACTGAGTCATTCCCAAGCACAAACCCACAAGCAACAGGTGCAGCAGCTGCAGCTGCGTCTGGTGAAGCTCCTGATGTTCCAACCAGGGAAGCAAAGAAAGTAAAACAGAGTCTGGGAAGCTTTTTCAAAAAGATCTCAAATCAGCCTGGTACAGCTGTTCTTTCTGACAGAGAAACCATCGAAGTGGAGCTAAAGACTTACCTACAGGCACTGGAGGTTGATAGAGAAACAGACCCACTGGACTAGTGGAGAGTGCATCAGGTTAATTTTCCAAGAGTGACTAAACAAGCCAAGGAATACCTTTGCATCCCAGCTACAAGTGCTCCCTCAGAAAGGGCATTTAGCACTGGTGGCAACATTGTTTCATGCCACAGATCTCTGTTAAAGCCTGAAACTGTGGACAAGCTTGTGTTCTTGGCCAACAACCTGTAGACTCCAACAAATGACAGCTAAATTTTGAGTTCAAGTTTGTGTTCAGTGTGCACTATTTTTTATGTAAAATGCTGCTCTGTTGGTGTTTATTTTTTGAGTTAGCTGACAATAGTTAATTATCAACATAGTTTATTTAAAACAAATGGCAAACATTTGATACATTTTGTACTGTTTTACACTGTAAGAAAGAAGCCTAATACTTGATTTTTTTTGTGTGCATTTAAAAACTCAAACTATTATTTATAACATATGACAGCTAAATTTTGAGTTTGAGTTCAAGTCTGTGTTCAGTGTACATTATTTTTCATGTAAAATGCTGCTCTGTTGGTGTTTATTTTTAGCATTAGCTAAAAAAATGTTAATCAACATACTTTATTTAAAACAAATGACAACTGATACATTTGCACTGTTTTGCACTAGAAGAAAGAAGCCTATACTTGATTTTTTTTTTTTTTACTTTAGAACTAAATTCAACTTAAACTTGTGTTTTGTCATTTATTAACAGCTGTCTATCTTCAGGTTTTGTGCCATCTGCTTTCAAACATGCTATGGTCAGGCCTCTTCTCAAAAAACCAGGCCTAGATCCTACAGCTCTCTCTAATTTCAGGCCAGTTTCCCATCTGTCATTTCTATCAAAGGTCCTAGAAAAGATTGTTTTTATTCAACTTCAATCTTTTCTAGAGCTCAACAACCTGTTTGAAAAATTTCAGTCAGGTTTTCGAGCTCGTCACAGCACTGAATCTGCACTGCTCAAAGTGCAGAATGACATTCTTCTGTCTCTGGATGCAAAAAACCCTGCTCTGCTGGTGATGTTAGACCTCTCAGCAGCTTTTGACACCGTCGATCATCAGGTACTAATCAACCGTTTGTCTCAGCTGGTTGGCCTCCAGGGAGCTGTGCTTGAGTGGTTCAAATCTTACCTAACCAGGAGAACATTTTCTGTCATGATAGGTGATCTGTCCTCCTCTTCATCAACCCCTCTGACCTCTGGCGTACCACAGGGATCTATTCTAGGGCCAGTCCTCTTCTCTCTTTACATGCTGCCATTAGGATCAATCATTGCACGTCATAACCTGTCTTTTCACATGTATGCAGACGATTTACAAATCTATCTGCCAGTCACTCCCAACCCCTCACTCAGTTCAAACACTCTTGTCAACTGCTTAAATGACATTAAGCACTGGCTCTCTCAAAACTTCCTCCACCTAAACACAGATAAAACTGAATGCATTTTATTTGGTGCACCTGATGACACCAGCAACATCCTTCCCAGTCCCAGTTTTGGTTTTCCCCTCCCCCACTTCAACCCGGTGGTCAGAAATCTTGGAGTGCAGCTTGACTCCAACTTAAAGCTTGATAAACAGATCAGTTCTGTTGTCAAGACCAGCTTTTTCCAGCTCCGTCTGCTCTCTAAAGTCAAGTCATTTCTCAGCCGTGGTGATCTGGAGAAGGCCATCCATGCCTTTGTGACCTCCAGACTTGATTATTGTAATGCTTTGTATGTTGGTATTAATCAATCCTCCATCTCCCGTTTACAGCTTGTACAGAACTCTGCCGCGCGCTTTTTGACCAACACACGAAAATATGAACACATCACTCCTGTCCTGTCCTCTCTACACTGGCTCCCGGTTCAGTTCAGGATACAGTTCAAGCTGCTGCTGTTTGTTTTCAAAGCTCTGAATGGACTTGCACCTCTGTACATCTCAGAACTTTTGAAAGTCCATCAGCCCGGCAGAGCTTTACGATCTGCCAGTCAACACCTGCTGGAGGTGCCTCGCTCAAGGTACAAACAATGGGGAGACCGGTCATTTTCTGTTGCCGGCCCAAAAGCCTGGAACAGTCTCCCCCTTGAGCTGCGTGCCACCTCTGATCTGACTCTGTTCAAAACCAGACTGAAGACCCACTTGTTCAAAAAAGCTTTCAGTGTGTAACTTTTATTACTTTTGGTATTTTAGTATGTAGCATTTTTATTTCCATTGCCTTCTTTTATTGCTGTTGTTTCTTATTCTATTTTCATTGATTTATTGTTCCAGTTTATTCATCTTTTTATCCTGTTAAGCACCTTGGTCAATGCAAGGCATTGTAGGAAGGTGCTATACAAATAAAGTTTATTATTATTATATTATTATTAACTAATATTTCTAACTAATTTTGAGTTTGACTTCAAGTTTAAGTGTTCAGTATGCACTATTTTATATTTAAAAAGCTGCTCTGTATCCCTTTATTTTTTTAGTTAGCTGATAATGGTTAATTATCAACATTTTTTTAATAGCTGAATATTTCATACAATTTGAACTACAAGAAACAAGCCTATACTTGATTTCTTTTTAATAGAAACCTCTGTAGAAATAGTGTTTGACTTTTCTTGATTGAGATTATTTTGTGATACAACAGTTTTCAAAATAAATGTTGTCAAAATGACATCCTATGCTTTTTTCATTCCTATTGCAAGTTTTATACCAAAAACATATTGCGATATATATCGTTATCGCCACCCTTCACGATACTGTACATATCGTGATATGAATTTTAGGCCATATCGCACATTCCTACCCCATTATACTCCCACGTAAGTCCGTTCACGCGTACGTACATGCGTACTATACACAGAGGGTTCAGACATCATACTCGAGTATCCACCCTGAGCAGCTGCAGCGTAGCTCCACAGACAAGGAGCATTTACCTACGGGACAAATTGAGGTAGCTGATTGGTCATTTGCTGACACGCCTACTGAATTGATTGACAGGCCAGGAAAAAAGGCAAAAGCTGGCAGCTCCAGCCGCAGCGGTGTTCTGTGTTTATATGTTGTTAATAAAAAGTTCTACAAAATTAAAATAAAAAACAAGGAGCGCAGGTCCTGCAGCCCACACATCAGACCAACACAACAGGAAATCTCCAGAACCTCCCGCAGCCACGCTGGACCTGAGTTTAATTTGCTCGTGACAAATTTGTTCATTTATCATCATTTCAGTCATGGCGTCAATGGAGGAGGAGGAGATCACTGACTTTTGGCAAAAAAAAAACAAAAGAAAAGGCCAGATCAGAGATGAAGAAGGGGAATTTAATACATTGGTGTCACATACAAAACAGTCCGGCACCGGGCGGTTTATTGTGCGACATGTATGTTCGTTTTTGCAAACAAAATGATAAAATAATGAAAATTCCTTCCAAACGGAGTCTAAAATTAAAAACAGCTTTTCTCTCTGAAAATTCCAACTACAAGTGAATGCAACATTTGTGCCGTAGGAAGCAGGACCTTCAGTCTTCGTCTGCCATTAACGCATATTCATTCTCAGCCAGATCGCCTTTTTTTTGGTAAAACTTAAAAAATGCCGGTTCGGTGTGTCACATTTGGGTGTTCTAATATCATCAGTGAACAAGTGAGCCTTTTCACTTTCCCAAAAGATGAAATACTTCGTCATAAATGGAATAAATAAAGCTGCCTCCCCTCGGACTGAGCTCCCTGCTTCCTGAACAGGTAAGAGTCAAATACATACGGGTGCAGACCTAAATTAGAACATGCTGTTTCTGCTCATCTAACTTCCTGCTTCCAAAACTAAAGAAAAATAGCTCAAATCTTAACTTAGATTGATAATTTTGTTGTTTTATTTCTTGTTCGCCATGAATATTTATATGGGGCGTTCTAAAGACGTTCTCCTTCCTACGTCACAAATGAAGCATTCGCTTGTAGTCGGAATTTTCTGAGAGAAAAGCGTTTTTTAATTTTAGACTCAGTTTGGAAGGAATTTTCATTAATTTATCATTTTGTTTGCAAAAACGAACATAGTGGAATGATAAAATATATATATTTTCTATCATTTCATGCAAATTTGTAAGATGATGTCAGTGGACCTTTAACTTTCCTTACCGTGTAATGCGAGGCCTGTTGCGGTAATGAAAAACAAGATTACGGTGATTAACAGTGTCTTTTTGAAATAATAATTTAAACTTTAATAATTTTTGTTTTTGCTTACTACATCTTAAATATTTTTATAAATGGCTATGCTATTTTATGCTAACTAATTTTACTTAATATTAAGGGCAAAAGAAAGTGAACATAAGAGGGCGGCATCAAGATATGGCTGAAACAGCTCAAACAGATATGGTGGGGCAAGGTCGTTCAAGCAGTTAAAAACAACAGCAAAAGCTTAAAATGAATTCTATAGTGGACAGCCCAAACACCCCTTATGATGAGTAACAGTAATGGAATCAATGTTCCCTCGCCCGGACGCGGGTCACCGGGGCCCCACTCTGGAGCCAGGCCCGGAGGTGGGGCACGTTGGCGAGCACCTGGTGGCCGGGCTTTTACCCATAGAGCTCGGCCGGGCACAGCCCGAAGAGGAGACGTGGGTCCCCCTTCCCATGGGCTCACCACCTATGGGAGGGGCCAAAGGGGCCGGGTGCAATGTGGGATGGGTGGTGGCCGAGCATGGGCGTAGCCAGAATTTTGTGGGGGGCGGTTCGTTTTAAAGGAGAAGTTGACAATTCTAAACTAATGTGCCTGGATAGCTCAACTGATAAAGCGTCTGCCTTCAGTCCCAAAGCTCGTGGGATCAAGTCCCGCATGGTACAATGTTTTTTTTTTTATTATTCATTCCAGATTAAAAAAGCACAAGAAAACTATTTACAAAACAGCAAGGAATAAAACAATGCATTAAATGAAAGGAATCAGACGAAGAAAATAATCTTATCTGCCCCTTCTCAAACTATTTTTTTTCAAACACTCTTTTATTGGATAAAAAAAGAAGAATGTGTTAACCACAGCCTGTGGTTAACACATTCTTCTTTCTTCACAGGCATATTAACTACTTTTTTTATCCAATAAAAGACAAATGTAAAATTAGTTGTTTGAATCGAGTGTTTGAAAAAAAAATAGTTTGAGAAGGGGCAGATAAGATTATTTTCTTCGTCTGATTCCTTTCATTTAATGCATTGTTTTATTCCTTGCTGTTTTGTAAATAGTTTTCTTGTGCTTTTTTAATTTGGAATGAATAAAAAAAAAAAAAAAACATTGTACCAAGCGGGACTTGATCCCACGAGCTTTGGGACTGAAGGCAGACGCTTTATCAGTTGAGCTATCCAGGCACATTAGTTTAGCATTGTCAACTTCTCCTTTAAAAGTGGGCGGTTCGTTCGAACCCCCCGAACCCCCCTTGCCTACGCGCATGCCGAGGGCGGGGACCCTGGCGGTCTGATCCTCGACTACAGAAGCTGGCCATTGGGACATGGAATGTCACCTCTCTGGTGGGGAAGGAGCCTGAGCTAGTGTGTGAGGTTGAGAGGTTCCGGCTAGAAATAGTCGGACTCACCTCAACGCATGGCTCTGGCTCTGGAACCAGTTTCCTTGAGAGGGGTTGGACACTCTTCCACTCTGGAGTTGCCCCTGGTGAGAGGCGCCGAGCAGGAGTGGGCATACTTGTTGCCCCCCATCTTGGTGCCTGTACGTTGGGGTTCACCCCGGTGAACGAGAGGGTAGCCTCCCTTCGCCTACGTGTGGGGGGACGGGCTCTGACTGTTGTTTGTGCCTATGCGCCAAACGGCAGCGCAGATTACCCACCCTTTTTGGAGTCCTTGGAGGGGGTATTGGAGAGTGCGCCTCCTGGGGACTCCCTTGTTCTACTGGGGGACTTCAACGCTCACGTGGGCAATGACAGTGAGACCTGGAGGGGTGTGGTTGGGAGGAACGGCCCCCCTGATCTGAACCCGAGTGGTGTTCTGTTATTGGACTTCTGTGCTCGTCATGGATTGTCCATAACGAACACCATGTTCAGGCATAAGGGTGTACATATGTGCTCTTGGCACCAGGACACCCTAGGTCGCAGTTCGATGATCGACTTTGTTGTCGTCTCATCTGATCTGCGGCCGCATGTCCTGGACACTCGGGTGAAGAGAGGGGCGGAGCTGTCAACTGACCACTACCTGGTGGTGAGTTGGCTCCGATGGTGGGGGAGGATGCCGGTCAGACCTGGCAGACCCAAACGTATTGTGAGGGTCTGCTGGGAACGTCTGGCAGAGTCTCCCGTAAGACGGAGCTTTAACTCCCACCTCCGGGAGAGCTTTGAACACGTTCCGAGGGAGGCGGGGGACATTGAGTCCGAGTGGGCCATGTTCCGCGCCTCTATTGTCGAGGCAGCTTATCAGAGTTGTGGCCGCAAGGTTGTTGGTGCCTGTCGTGGTGGCAACCCTCGAACCCGGTGGTGGACACCGGCGGTGAGGGATGCTGTCAGGCTGAAGAAGGAGTCCTATTGGGCCTTTTTGGCCTGTGGGACCCCGGAAGCAGCAGATAGGTACCGACAGTCCAAGCGGCATGCGGCTCGGGTGGTTGCTGAGGCAAAAACTCGGGCGTGGGAGGAGTTCGGAGAGGCCATGGAGAATGACTTCCGTACGGCTTCGAGGCGATTCTGGTCCACCATCCGGCGTCTCAGGGGGGGAAAGCGGTACGCGACCAACACCATTTATGGTGGGGATGGCGTGCTGTTGACCTCAACTCGGGATGTTGTGAGTCGGTGGGCGGAATACTTCGAAGACCTCCTCAATCCTACTGGCACGTCTTCCACTGAGGAAGCGGAGCCTGGGGACTTTGGGTCGGGCTCTCCAATCTCTGGTGCTGAGGTCACCGAGGTGGTTAAAAAGCTCCGCGGTGGCAGGGCTCCGGGGGTGGATGAGATTCGCCCTGAGTTCCTTAGGGCTCTGGATGTTGTGGGGTTGTGTTGGCTTACGCGACTCTGCAATATCGCGTGGACATCGGGGGCAGTTCCCTTGGATTGGCAGACTGGGGTGGTGGTTCCTCTATTCAAAAAGGGGGACCGTAGAGTGTGTTCCAACTATAGGGGGATCACACTCTTAAGCCTCCCTGGTAAGGTCTATTCAGGGGTTCTGGAGAGGAGGGTCCGTCGGATAGTCGAACCTCGGATTCAGGAGGAGCAGTGTGGTTTTCGTGCTGGTCGTGGAACACTGGACCAGCTCTACACCCTCAGCAGGGTCCTGGAGGGTACGTGGGAGTTTGCCCAACCAGTTTACATGTGCTTTGTGGACTTGGAGAAGGCATTCGACCGCGTCCCTCGGGGGGTTCTGTGGGGGGTACTCCGGGAGTATGGGGTACCAGACCCATTGATATGGGCTGTTAGGTCCCTGTACGACCGGTGTCAGAGCTTGGTCCGCATTGCCGGTAGTAAGTCAGGCTCGTTTCCAGTGAGAGTTGGACTCCGCCAAGGTTGCCCTTTGTCACCGATTCTGTTCATAACTTTTATGGACAGAATTTCTAGGCGCAGCCAAGGTGTTGAGAGGATCCGTTTTGGTGGCCTTAGAATCGCTTCTCTGTTTTTTGCAGATGATGTGGTCCTATTGGCTTCATCAGATCGTGATCTACAGCTTTCGCTGGAGCGGTTTGCAGCCGAGTGTGATGCGGCCGGGATGAGGATCAGTTCCTCCAAATCCGAGGCCATGGTCTTGAGCCGGAAAAGGGTAGCATGCCCTCTCCGGGTCGGGGAGGAGGTCCTGCCCCAAGTGGAGGAGTTTAAGTATCTCGGGGTCTTGTTCACGAATGAGGGAAAACTGGAGCGTGAGATCGATAGGCGGATAGGTGCAGCATCCGCAGTGAAGCGGGCGCTGTACCGGTCTGTCGTGGTGAAGAGAGAGCTGAGTCGAAAGGCAAAGCTCTCAATTTACCGATCGATCTACGTTCCCACCCTCATCTATGGTCATGAGCTTTGGGTTGTGACCGAAAGAACGAGATCTCGGATACAAGCGGCTGAAATGAGTTTTCTCCGCAGGGTGTCTGGACTCTCCCTTAGAGATAGGGTGAGAAGCTCAGTCATCCGGGAGGGACTCGGAGTAGAGCCGCTGCTTCTCCACATCGAGAGGAGCCAGTTGAGGTGGCTCGGGCATCTGGTTAGGATGCCTCCTGGACGCCTCCCTGGTGAGGTGTTCCGGGCATGTCCCACCGGGAGGAGACCCAGAGGAAGACCCAGGACACGCTGGAGGGACTATGTTTCTCGGCTGGCCTGGGAACGCCTTGGGATTCCCCCAGAGGAGCTGCTCCAAGTGGCTGGGGAGAGGGAAGTCTGGGCCTCCCTACTTAGGCTGCTACCCCCGCGACCCGACCCCGGATAAGCGGAAGAAAATGGATGGATGGATGGATGGATAGGGAGCCAGTGAAGGGATACCAGGATGGGAGTAATATGCTCACGCCTACGGGCCTGAGTTAACTGGCGAGCAGCAGAATTCTGCACAAGCTGCAGATGGGCGAGAGAAGTCTGGCTAATGCCTACATACAGTGCATACAGTAGTCAAGACGAGCTGTGATAAAAGTGTGGATTAATTTCTCCAATAGGCTATATGCCACGGGTAGTGGTGATGTATTTCTGTTAAAATATGGGACGTATCCTACACTTCCGGTTCATATCCACTTCAGTTGTTGTTAGCGGTAGCTTCTAGAACTAGACCATGTAAAAGATACAAAAGGTAAATTATCTGCGAGTTACTGGTACAACAAGTGAGTTTTGTTTTTTGCCGTTGTGTCCAGTGAATAGCAGGTACAATAGAGCGCTCAGTTTTTTACATTTTAATGCCAGAGTTCGTGGCTAACCGAGTTAGCCTTTAAAGCCAACACTTGGCTTTGTAGCCGGCATTTTAAACCTCAGAATAGTCAAGAGCCAGCATCAGAAACAAGAAGACAGTGGTTAAAAAGGAGCTGTACCTGCATTGTTCGAGTGGAATAATTCTCCCTTCCACTTCCATGACCGGGGGTTTGGGAGAAGAAGCAAAGAGAACAGCGAGGATGAGAACACAACAACAGCTGCAGCTCTCAGTAAGAAACACGATTATCACTCGACTCCAGACCCTGCACTTGTAGATTTAATGTTGGAGTCATGATGAGTGATTTAATAAAAGTTTGTAACTACATACTTTCAATATAATATTCAGATTTTAACATGTTTTCTAATCTGTAAACATGGTTGTAAACTCTTAGTAACTTCAGGGCTGTTACACCCATAGATATTAAACACTAGATACCCCATGGAATGCTCTCGCCTATTGGAGCCGACGAGATTTCAGGCGGCCATCTTGGGGGTGGAGACCGCTCCACTCAGCCTTATATATTTGACAGGCACAATAAAGTATCAGCGCATTTAATCAATCATAACACGCTGAATAGTAATCCTGTTGTCACATATTTAAATTTTAGGCATACAGCAAATAAAACTGCATGTATAGAAACGTATAGTTTAGCATATTTAAATAATTTTGGTGGAATACAATACTACTTTAATGTATGTTTAGCAAGACACAACAAAAGATGCAATTTATTCACACACACATTATGTATACATATTCAGATACTGTAATTATATATATATATATATATATATATATATATATATATATATATATAGATAAGCATATATGTAACTATATATATAACTACTGTATACAGTATATATATAACTAGAAAACACTACAGTCACCCATCAAAATACATTACGTTATCAGTTGAAATTATTGAAGTCTTATGATTTAGTTAATTATAATATTTTGCAGGTTATGTATAATGCTCATAAAAATGTATTACCTTTGAACATCCAATCACATTTTGTTAAGAGGGAACGTAGTTACAATCTGAAGAGATTAATGTTTTTAAAACCTAAAATTCAAATAAATTTAAAGGACAGATGTACTTCAGTCCAAGGAATACGATTATGGAATACTCTGAATAGTGATTGTAAAAACGCTGGCTCTATTAATTTGTTTAAAATAATGATAAAAAATTGTTAAAGAAATATGAAATTCTATGATTTGTATTTATAAGAGCTGCTGTTTAGGAGCTGAAGATTTTGTTTTGTTATTATTTGAAACTATTATTATTATAGTCAATATTTTTTTTTAATGGGGCAGATATAAGATTTTTTCTCCTTTCTGCTACCTTTCATTTTATTTGATATGTATTTTTTGTATGTGAATTTGTTTGTTTTGAAATTAAATTACTATTGTCAAAAGATTACAGGTAGTCCCCGATTTACGAGCGCTCTGATCTGCGAGGTTCCAGACTTACGAGCTGCGAATTTTTGGAAAAAACGAAAAAAATACTGAGTTTTCATGTGTTTTTTCACCACAGTTAGTTAGCTAAGCATATGGACACACGTTTCCGATCATTTTTATGCACTCATAAGCAGTTTTTGGATGAAAATAGAGTGTTTGTAGTCGCGCTAGCGAAAACCGTTCCAATTTACGAGCGAAATTCCGGATTTACGAGAGAAATGGCGGCCGTTCCAAATTACGAGATTTCCGGTTTACGAGCGCCTCGTTGTAACGGATCTCGCTCGTAAATCGGGGACTACCTGTATATGTACAATAAAAATAAAATGCAAATACAATGAAAAGAAAAGCAGCTGAGAGAAGAGAAAAATCTGCCCCTTTAATAAGTAATTTATGTTACACTTTATATTATATGAATTATAATGAATGAATTCACACACCCTCCCCCAGGACCACAAAGAATATAAAAAATTAACATAGCCTCTCATTTTTTATTAGTTTTTAGGCTATTTGGAGCCAACAAAGATTTTCAACAACACACATACACGTTATATACACTACTGTATATACATTTCTTCCTAGTAAGGCACTAAAAGCCTTTAAAATGAATGGTTTTGCACATTTTTTTTCTTGTGTTGCCACTCTGAAATTGTGTCGTTTTCAGTTTGGCAATGTGGTGCAGTCTTAATTTATGGAACACAGAAACGACAAGGGACATCAACACATAGTGATGATTGTCTATTCCACACTGTGTTTCCTGAATGTGCTCACCCAGACAGAACACATCCTCAGCTCCAACATCAGCCCGTACAAACTGATCAATATAGGACAAACTGACAGCTTGCCTGGACACAGACTGGCGGATGAAACGTTCAGCTGACCTGACTACCCTCAAAGTCCCTGCAGATGGTATCATTAGACCCCCTTTGTTTCTTAGTTTAAGTAAGTGGTAGCTCTGGTCAAAAGATGTAGGTACAGCATCAGATACCAAGCTACCACGGCATACGTCACACACAAGCTTCTTTAAGATTTTCCGGACCACAAACCCCGAGATGTAGACAATTGCATTGTCAACAAGACCACCGAAGCGTGTTGGCAGATAAGTGTGGTCACGCACAATTGCACAAGTATTTGCAAATGGCGATGGCAGCTCTTCGGTTACTTCTGCTGTGGGAGAAGATGACAGTTCGAGAGCAGAAACACAGTTGCATCCTGTACTGCCACATTTCCTGATCCACTTGGAGACACCCCACACCGCACCATCAGATGACGAAAAATGGCTTCAAACTGCCCAGCTGAAGGGTTATTGTTCCAGCCCCCTGAGAAAACATAAATAAACAGACTCAACACAGTCAGATTTCACCGAGTTAGAATTAATTTTATCCTAAAGAAGAAAAACTAATGATGTAATCACAACACTGTAAACAATGTGACATACATGCATGCATACAAACAAACCAAAGTGAAAAAAGAAAGAAATGACCACCTGATGCCCTGATGGAATTGAAGAGTAGTTCCAAGTGATCTTGGCTAAAGCGATAGGTGCAGATGTACTGCTGTTGCTGAAGCTGTTCAGGAATCATCAACATCAGCGTGTCAATGTTGATGATGAATCCCACCACAGATAAGTAAGTACCTTCACAAGAAATTGTTTTGTCTGTGTTATCATGACAAAAATAACTTCAAGAAACCACTAAATGATTTTCACACTTAAAAATGTGAAAGCAACAAGTAACAATGGTGAAACAAAATTAAAAAAACTGAAAATTGTTGTACATACCTTAATAATGCCTGAAAAATGGAGAGAGCTTCTTGAGCCTTCTTTGATGTCTCTGTTGTTCTGGTAGAAACAGGCTAAAGTAAAAGATAATTTTTAGTCACATTACAAAACAAATAAACTCCTTCACATTCAGAAAAAGTGCAATAGCACAGCATTCATTTATCTTCCAAACTATTTTAACATAAATACCTTTTGGAGGTGAGCAGGGAAACTAAAGACAGAAGGAACAGCTCCATCTTTGAGCCGCACTGTCTGACCCGTTCTGTCAAAGTGTTCAGGTTTGAAATGCTTGCTGCAGAGTGCTGAAGATGAACTGGCTGAAAACCCTTCCCTCCTCAGCGCAACTTCCCAGTTTCTCTTCCTAACACTATCTTTAGGAAACCTATAAAGAAGAACAAAAGCTAAACACACAGCAACAACAAACTAACAAAATGCTTGACTGAGCCAATTCATTTATTTGTTATTTTATCTTCTGAATAAGGGATACAGTTGGTAATAGTACCATAAAATCTTTCTTACAATTTTAAACCTTTAACAGTTCCATTTTGACTGGATATATTAACTCAGTTGTTAAATTACAATTTTATTATTATTATTAATAATAATCCTCGAAGGAAAATTACATTTTCTAGTACAGCCATCCATTATGAGAATTCCTACAAAAATAAGTTTTGCGTTTGTGTTAAAACGAGGACTGTTTTGAAGTTAACTGTTATAATTTTTTCAAGAATTAAACATAAATAAGTTAGCTCACATGTTATCTGTACGAGCAGTACAACAGAGAGAAACTGGCTGCTGTTTGATCAAGCTGATCAAAACAGATCTTGATACAGATCTTGATTATCGTAATATTATGACTTAATCGTTTTAATTTGACTTTTATTCTAATAGAATCTTGACACTATTCTCGTAATTATCAATATATGTGTATATATTGTTGTTTAATACCGTGTGCAGACTAAAGTAAATACCATCTAAGTAACTGTATCAATGAAATCTGAGGAGCAGGAAACCATAACCATAGTATTTTCGTTGACTAGTTTACGGTTCCAAAACAATGTTATAATTGTGAAAATCGTCCAGACTATAGCTTAAATACAATCTAGAGAAAGTGTTATGCCTTACCTGTGAAAGGTAATTCCTTCTGATTTGATTTGACATCTAAACAGTTACATTCCAAGTCGCACAACTACACAACTATGAGGCATTTTGTTTTCTCCCGTCTCCTCCTCCAATATGGCGGCAACGTGGTTACGCCGTTCAGCTTCCGATGGGGTATCTAGTGTTTAATATCTATGATGAAAGGGGGTCTCTGCGACGCACATATGACGTAACATCCGACCCGAGCCGACCGGTGGAAAAGGGGCTTTATTGCAGAGCTCCGCGCTGGACCGAGCCCTGCGCCACGCGCGCGCGTTGCACGTGGGGGGTTCACAGCAGATCACAGCGTGAAGCAGCGTTTGGCTCCAACAGAGCTTTGCTTTCTTCTCACGTTCTTTGCAGTTGCACGCGGAGGGGGTCAGTTCAGTCCCCCTCCGCGTGCAGCTGATTGGTCAGACACCACGCTTCGCGTAGGCGCTCGTAAAATTGGAGCTTGGCGCGGGTCGGGTGCAATGTGAGATGGGTGGTGGCCGAGGGCGGGGACCCTGGCGGTCTGATCCTCGGCTACAGAAGCTGGCCATTGGGACATGGAATGTCACCTCTCTGGTGGGGAAGGAGCCTGAGCTAGTGTGTGAGGTTGAGAGTTTCCGACTAGAAATAGTCGGACTCACCTCAACGCATGGCTCTGGCTCTGGAACCAGTTTCCTTGAGAGGGGTTGGACACTCTTCCACTCTGGAGTTGCCCCTGGTGAGAGGCGCCGAGCAGGAGTGGGCATACTGGTTGCCCCCCATCTTGGTGCCTGTACGTTGGGGTTCACCCCGGTGAACGAGAGGGTAGCCTCCCTTCGCCTACGTGTGGGGGGACGGGCTCTGACTGTTGTTTGTGCCTATGCACCAAACGGCAGCTCAGACTACCCACCCTTTTTGGAGTCCTTGGAGGGGGTATTGGAGAGTGCGCCTCCTGGGGACTCCCTTGTTCTACTGGGGGACTTCAACGCTCACGTGGGCAATGACAGTGAGACCTGGAGGGGTGTGGTTGGGAGGAACGGCCCCCCTGATCTGAACCAGAGTGGTGTTCTGTTATTGGACTTCTGTGCTCGTCATGGATTGTCCATAACGAACACCATGTTTAAGCATAAGGGTGTCCATATGTGCTCTTGGCACCAGGACACCCTAGGTCGCAGTTCGATGATCGACTTTGTTGTCGTCTCATCTGATCTGCGGCCGCATGTCTTGGACACTCGGGTGAAGAGAGGGGCGGAGCTGTCAACTGACCACTACCTGGTGGTGAGTTGGCTCCGATGGTGGGGGAGGATGCCGGTCAGACCTGGCAGACCCAAACGTATTGTGAGGGTCTGCTGGGAACGTCTGGCAGAGTCTCCCGTAAGACGGAGCTTTAACTCCCACCTCCGGGAGAGCTTTGAACACGTTCCGAGGGAGGCGGGGGACATGGAGTCCGAGTGGGCCGTGTTCCGCGCCTCTATTGTCGAGGCAGCTTATCGGAGCTGTGGCCGCAAGGTTGTTGGTGCCTGTCGTGGTGGCAACCCTCGAACCCGGTGGTGGACACCGGCAGTGAGGGATGCTGTCAGGCTGAAGAAGGAGTCCTATTGGGCCTTTTTGGCTTGTGGGACCCCGGAAGCAGCTGATAGGTACCGGCAGTCCAAGCGGCATGCGGCTCGGGTGGTTGCTGAGGCAAAAACTCGGGCGTGGGAGGAGTTCGGAGAGGCCATGGAGAATGACTTCCGTACGGCTTCGAGGCGATTCTGGTCCACCATCCGGCGTCTCAGGGGGGGAAAGAGGTACGCGACCAACACCATTTATGGTGGGGGTGGCGTGCTGCTGACCTCAACTCGGGATGTTGTGAGTCGGTGGGCGGAATACTTCGAAGACCTCCTCAATCCTACTGGCACGTCTTCCACTGAGGAAGCGGAGCCTGGGGACTTTGGGTCGGGTTCTCCGATCTCTGGTGCTGAGGTCGCCGAGGTGGTTAAAAAGCTCCGCGGTGGCAAGGCTCCGGGGGTGGATGAGATTCGCCCGGAGTTCCTTAGGGCTCTGGATGTTGTAGGGTTGTGTTGGCTTACGCGACTCTGCAATATCGCGTGGACATCGGGGGCAGTTCCCTTGGATTGGCAGACTGGGGTGGTGGTTCCCCTATTCAAAAAGGGGGACCGTAGGGTGTGTTCCAACTATAGGGGGATCACACTCTTAAGCCTCCCTGGTAAGGTCTATTCAGGGGTTCTGGAGAGGAGGGTCCGTCGGATAGTCGAACCTCGGATTCAGGAGGAGCAGTGTGGTTTTCGTCCTGGTCGTGGAACACTGGACCAGCTCTACACCCTCAGCAGGGTCCTGGAGGGTGCGTGGGAGTTTGCCCAACCAGTTTACATGTGCTTTGTGGACTTGGAGAAGGCATTCGACCGCGTCCCTCGGGGGGTTCTGTGGGGGGTACTCCGGGAGTATGGGGTACCAGGCCCTTTGATAAGGGCTGTTAGGTCCCTGTACGACCGGTGTCAGAGCTTGGTCCGCATTGCCGGCAGTAAGTCAGGCTCGTTTCCGGTGAGAGTTGGACTCCGCCAAGGTTGCCCTTTGTCACCGATTCTGTTCATAACTTTTATGGACAGAATTTCTAGGCGCAGCCAAGGTGTTGAGAGGATCCGTTTTGGTGACCTTAGAATCGCTTCTCTGTTTTTTGCAGATGATGTGGTCCTACTGGCTTCATCAGTTCGTGATTTACAACTTTCACTGGAGCGGTTTGCAGCCGAGTGTGATGCGGCCGGGATGAGGATCAGTTCCTCCAAATCCGAGGCCATGGTCTTGAGCCGGAAAAGGGTAGCATGCCCTCTCCGGGTCGGGGAGGAGGTCCTGCCCCAAGTGGAGGAGTTTAAGTATCTCGGGATCTTGTTCACGAATGAGGGAAAACTGGAGCGTGAGATCGATAGGCGGATAGGTGCAGCGTCCGCAGTGAAGCGGGCGCTGTACCGGTCTGTCGTGGTGAAGAGAGAGCTGAGTCAAAAGGCAAAGCTCTCAATTTACCGATCGATCTACGTTCCCACCCTCATCTATGGTCATGAGCTTTGGGTTATGACCGAAAGAACAAGATCTCGGATACAAGCGGCTGAAATGAGTTTTCTCCGCAGGGTGGCTGGACTCTCCCTTAGAGATAGGGTGAGAAGCTCAGTCATCCGGGAGGGACTCGGAGTAGAGCCGCTGCTTCTCCACATCGAGAGGAGCCAGTTGAGGTGGCTCGGGCATCTGGTTAGGATGCCTCCTGGACGCCTCCCTGGTGAGGTGTTCCGGGCACGTCCCACCGGGAGGAGACCCAGAGGAAGACCCAGGACACGCTGGAGGGACTATGTTTCTCGGCTGGCCTGG
>JBBPBX010022124.1:0-24633 GCA_038048925.1 Garcialebias charrua
ACAGGTATGTGTTTATAGATGAATGTGTGGTGTAATGTGCTAGCTAACTGCTTGTAAATAAAGGTTTGTGCATGTTTAAGGATCAGTATGTACGCTTGTTCAGTGTCATGTTAATAAACGGGTGCTTGGCGCCTCATTGGCGCCTTTTTTCCTATTTACGAGCGAAGTTCCGGTTTTACGAGATAGCCACGTGTGGGCCGTTCCGACGTACGAGATTTCGTCTTACGAGATAGTCGGAGGAACGGAACTCGCTCGTAAGTCGGGGACTCCCTGTATGTCACCCGCAGGGTGGACAGGCGAGGAGAGGCCCATTACAAGGGTTCTATGGATACTCTCGGAAGCTGTGCTGACCTAGTGTCTGCTAGTGGTTGATGTGGTAGACAATAGAGGTGTTGTCCATCCGAATGAGTGCATGCCCCCCTCCAGGTGGGGCAGGAAGTACCTGAATGCCAATGTGATGCACGTAACTCCAGCATATTTATATGGTTGGAGCGGCCCTTTGTCCCCAGCGACCCAGGGGACACCCCTGGACGAATAATCTTCGTCCCTCCATGGAGTCGGAGCCTGAAGACATGACCATGTTACTGCAAGCCTATGATGCCTGTGCGGCCTGGCATTCAGGCGAAAGTTGTTGAGCCACCTCTGTAAGGGGTGAAGTGGCAGCAGAAATAAGGGTACCACCTGAGTGGCTGATTGCAGTTTGCCTGGTAGCTACCGGAAGGCAACGTAGGGGAACTGCTTGCCCAACCTGAACTGACTGACCAACTGAAATATGCCGCCCACCCTTGAGTGGATGGGCGAGCTCTCATGAAGGGTGAATGCAAAATTATCCAAGAAAGGTGTTAGTTTGGAAAAGGATCAGGCAACTCTTCTCTAGGTTGACATTAAGGGTGATGCTCTGCTGCAATAGGCACATGCCAATAAGCATCTTTCAGGTCTATAAAAGTGAACCATTCCCCCTCATGACGGCTCAAAGGACCTCTGCTGTCATGAGCATGTGGGAGAGCAGCACCCTTAAGTACCAGTTGAGTCACCTCAGATCTGAAATGGGATGAAAACTGCTGTCCTCTTGCCCGAGGAAGTAAGTAGAGTGATAGCCTTTGGGTTGTTGTCGAGGGTCCACTGCCTTGATTGCACCATTGGCCAGGAGGACAAAAGCTCCTGGCGACCAGAGTCCCTGGTCCGAACCTGCCCAGCTGGTTGGTGGACCCACTCACGAAAGCTCCTTTTGGGTCTTTGTTGAACCACATGAGGGTAAAGACCCCCGAGGCGACAGCTGGTTCTATCGCCGGCATGCAATCCAGGCCCGCCGTAGCCGGCTCATGCATGGCCGCTAACGCTCGTCCATTTGCCAAGAGGTGCACAAAGAGTTTTGTGTCCCACCAATAACCATGTAACTATCTCAGGTACCCCTCTGATAGAGGGACAGAAAAAGGAGGAGGGGCCCGTCCACGTCAAAAGAAGGCACTTCCAGGGGTGGACTCCTCTGGTTGCGGGATCTCTAGCTGCAGTTGTCGCAGGGCCATATGCATGATGTCCTGCATCAAGTCCTCACCTGACCAACTATCTGCGGTCCGGGACTAAAAAAATTAACCAGTCTCTGACATGTGAGATGACTGTTCCTCCTTCTCACACCTAGAAAATGAAAGGCAGAGGTAGCCAAGGATAACGCCTCCTCCGCCAGCTCAGGCATGAGTGGGGAGGAGAGTCCGGTCATTGCCCCTGGCTCGGCCCCCAGCTGGCATACCTGAAAAAGGGACTTCATTTCCGCCAATTCGGTGGACAGCTGCTCCACTCTTGTGGAGAGACCCTGACCAGACTTGGCTCTCCTCTTTCTAGGAGGGACCACAAAGGTTGTGGCCTCAGCCCGGCGCTTCGAGGGCCTAAGTGGAGCCTCCTGCCCAGAAGGCGGGAGTTCACTGCCGAGCTTGGGGCGAAACTTGGCCAGCCGAGCCACCCTCATAGCACGAGGCATGAAGCTGCAGTTCAAACAAGGGTTCTCTGACAGGGCCTCCAGTAGGTGGTCATGTCCAAGGTAGGCAGGGCACAGGTCGTAACCGTCATCTGCCTGGAGCATGGCCCCACAATCCGTGTAGCAGTGGGAGCCGTCCATGCTCCTACTTAGTAAAAAAAAATTGCAATTCAGCAAAGGGGCTGGCACTGCCAGCTACGTCCAGGATACAAAACAAGACACAAGTACGAAAGGATAGGTCGAGATTTGGGAGAGGGGGCGTGCACGCTTGCCGTCACCAATTAAAACAAGGTCAGAACTCAGAGAGGCCAACACTTAGGCCAACACTTAATAAGACAGCTCTGTTCATCAGGCAGTCAGAATGCTAAACACTCTGCCTGCTCTGCCCCCCCTCCCATTTGAACTGCCTTAACACTAAAACTTTCTCACACATTACCACACAACACAAAGATTTTAACACTGGACTCTGTGTCATCAAACGGGTTATTCACTAAACTCTCGGTCATGTGCTCATACAGTTTGCACTACTTCTCATACTTGCACTAATGTTTGTATTACATCACTGCCTATAATCATAATACTGTTTACATTCTCTGTTTACATTTATTAATACTGTTTACTTTTATTACTACTGCTTACATGTAATTACTACTGTTTACATTTACACTACTCTAATATCTACACCACTGCTGATACATATACAGTGTGCTCTGAACGGTCTTATTTAGGGATGCCCAATGTGCCTTACTGCATATGCCACTTTTTGCCTCTATAACAACATCAACTACTACCTCATACATATACTGTGTACATTAACTCATACGCTGCTTTGCCACTTTGCAAATGTCAATGCTAGAAACCTTTAGTTTATTTTAGTTATACTTTTTATACTCTTTTTTTATACTAGTATGCAAAAACTCAGGACAGTATTATGTTCATTAAATGTTTAATGTTTTAGTTTTAGAGTTGGTGTAAATTTTCATACTCTTATACCACTATGCAAAAAACTCAGGACAGTGTTAGTTTTACTATTTTATGCTTATGTCTATTATTATATGTTTCAGTGTTTCAATGTTTAGATGTTTACTGTTGCACCGAGGGACTGAGAGAAACGCAATTTCGGTCCTGTGTATGTCCTGTACAGTACATATTGCAGATCTGACAATAAAGTTGACTTTTGACTTTTTTTTGACTTTTTTGACTTCTAGCCTAGTCCAACTGTATGAAGTTGGAAAAAGATGACTGGGAGAGGGGGCACTAACGCTTGTCTTCACCAGTGGTGGAGAAAGTACTCAAACACTGTAAAAGTACAAATAAACAGACAAAAATGTACTCTAGTAAAAGTAGAAGTACCATATTAATATTTTTACTTAAGTAAAAGTAAATAAGTACTTGCTTTTAAAAATACTTAAAGTATTAAAGACCGTGTAAAGTGAATTTCAATATTTTCTTAAATAAACATTATAAATGTGATAATTGTAATCTTGTAAATGAGTAAAAAGTCTCAAAATTGTAGCTCAATTAATTTTGGAGTTATAGAGCAAACTGTGTATAAACATATTTCTATTTCAGGATTTTTTAGGCGTGTTTTAAACGTGACCGCGTTTCGTCACGCGGTCCTCATTAGTATAGCCCCACCCCCTGCTGCTCCAGTCATATAAATTGTTCTTCGCATGGGTGGAGCCGTTCACTCGCGAATCGCAGATAGCATCAGATAGCAATAGCATAGATATTTTTGTTCATTGTTAGCTAGCTAATCAATTATGCCTCGTTCCTGCATCTTCCCTGGATGTTTTAATGGTCAGGGCACCTGCTACTGACCGTCTCCCTCCTCAGCCTCCGGACACCGCCGCCGCCTTTCCTGTTTCTTTTCTTTCTTTTTTTTATTGCTAAGCCTGTGCCCTACAAGTTCACAAGCTCCTTTTTTGCTAAGAAAATGCGACAGGTCCATTGCATACTTAGTTATCAACGTGATTACTCTTTATTTTAATCACCAACACAGCCCCCGCATGCGATGTGTCGGGTCGGACCGGGTGCAGCCGCGCGAGTCCGCTCATCTTCTAAACACAGAACAGCGGAGTTATGAATTATAGTTGTGTCCTCAACTTTTAAAATAAAACCAGAGTTGTTTGTGCACTAAAAACAGCGTAACTCTTGGAAAAAGGAGCAAACAGAGCAGGTTTACTGATGAACCTGTCTTCCTCCTCCACACACACAGTTCAGCTCTGAGCGAGAGGGTCTCCTCCTCTGAGCTCTGAGCTGCAGAACTGCGCTGAAACCACGCCCACGCGCTGACACGCCCCCACCGTTCTAGACCCTGGGAAAATCATGTTTTTTCCTTATATTTGAGACTTAATTTTATAAGGTAAACAATGTTTTTAATCAGTCAGATTTATATGGGTGATTAATAACACATATTTATGCCGTGTGACAAACTCAAAACACAAATTTAATTTTACTTTACACGGTCTTTAAAGTAAAAGTACTTGCTGAATGTATTAACTAATGCAATGGTCTACAATACCATTAAGTGTGCGTACTGTATGCATATTTTCTGTAATACATTAATAGTGTTGAGCCATTTTAATGAACAATGCTGCAGATAATGCATGTTTTTATTGTGTTTACTCTGTGACACAGTTCACACTTGGACTTTTGATTCTGTGTGTCAGAATTTCAGTGATGAGTTAAATACCATTAAGCAAAATAAGAAAGAGGAATGATTATACCTTTGAAAGTTTTTATTTAACACAAAATAAAACCAATGTGTCATTTTAACTGCAGTAAACACATTTAAGTAAAAGTTGTCTGTTTGAAAAAAGGAGCATTAGACACAACTAACAAAGGAATAGATCACTTCAACTCGTTTGTCATCAACTCTAGTTAAAATATTGTCTAGTCAATCTTGTAATGGATCAACAATGAACAATACTTTAACTTCCTGACAACATTTTCAAAACTTGGACCTGAGTGTCGAGACATTTGGAGAAATCTCTTGTCTCCTAACATCCCATGAACTGACACATTTTAATATTGCAGCAAGAATTTCTTGTTCAAGTTCAGAAGAAGTTGGTTTTCAAAGTTTTTGAGTCCATGTCTGGCTCTTTAGGGAGAGAGAATCTGTCCTGCTGTACTGAACAGTCTTTCAATAGTCTTTCAATAATATTTCAATAGTCTTTCAATAATATTTCAATAAAGCCATGGGTGTTGTGTATCTTCTGGATGAATCTTTGTGGTGGAATCCATTTTGTGTGTGTTAGTGGTGCTGTGGGTGCTCCCAGCTAAATGACTTATACACAAGAATATACATCATTGGTCCAGCTCTTCTTGAAGGCAGGTCTAATGTTACCTGTCCACTTTGCAGTGATTCAGTGGACCAACTCCCCTCTCAACATCAGTTACTTTCAAACTAACGACAAATCAAAAAGTTGCAACGTGAATGTAACTTGTAACTCAACACATTACTGTATAGAAATGTAGTGTAGTAGAAAGTACAGATACTTCATGTAAAATGTAGTGCAGTAAAAGTAAAAGTACCCACATTTAATTCTACTTAAGTAAAGTACAGATACATGAAAAATATACTTAAGTACAGTAACAAAGTATTTGTACTTAGTTACATCCCACCACTGGTCTTCACCAATCAAAACAAGGTCAGAACTAGTAAGCCTAGTTCAGCCTAAGCGTTATGATGCTGGCAAGGATGATTGGGAGGGGAAAGGGGGCTAACGGTTACCTTCACCAAGCAAAATAAGGTCAGAACTAGTAAGCCTAGCTCAGCCTAGCCGTCATGATGCTGGTAGAATAATGATATGGTAAATGGTAAATGGAGCTTATTTATATAGCGCTTTCCAGCCCCCTATGAGGGGCCCCAAAGCGCTTTACAATACCAACCATCCACCCATTCATACACCGGTAGCGGCAGACTGCCATGCAAGGCACTTTCCAGTCCTACCGGGAGCAACTCTGGGTTAAGTGTCTTGCCCAAGGACACAACGACACATGTGTGGGGAACCGGGAATCGAACCGCCAACCTTCTGATCGGGGGACGACTGCCATTACCACTACGCCACGGTCGCCCAGATATGGGAGAGGGTATACAATGGTAACCTTCACCAATAGAAACACAAGGTCAAAAACTGAGAGAGACTAGCGCTAGTCTAGACCAAACAGTATGAGGTTGGTAAAAAATGGTTGATAAGAGGGTGCACGACCACTCGCCTTCATAAGTAGAAATGAGACCAGACCACAGCTGGCTATGTAATAGAACTTCAGAGCACAATCCAAACCGACCACGTGGTTGGAAGCCTCCAAAGTGGACGGTGCCGCTAACAAAGCAAAATAGAAGTAGAAGGCTACTTACGTGTTGAATCTCACACACACGGTAGTTGTCTGCACAAATGGATGGCGCAGCTAACCAAGGAAAATGGAAGTAAAGACTACTCATCTGTTGAATCTCACACACGGTAGTCGTACTACGAGCAGACGGTGTCGCTTACCAAGGCAAAAAGGAAGTAAAGACAAAAAGTAAAGACTACTCACGTGTCAAATCTCACACTGTAGTTGCCTCACAAGGCGGACGGCGCCGTAACCAAGGTAAACAGAAGTAAGACTACAAACGTATTGTATCTCACACACATGGTAGTCGCCTCACAAAGCGGGCGAAGCTAACCAAGGCAAACAAAAGTAAGACTACCCACGTGTTGAATCTCACACACATGGTAGTCATCTCACAAAGCAGGCGAAGCCGCTAACCAAGGCAAACAGAAGTAAGACTACTCACGTGTTAAATCTCACACATGGTAGTCGCCTCACAAGACGGACGGCGCCACAACCAAGGCAAACAGAAGTGTGGCATAAAGCTGCACTGCTCTAATTATGACCCTCGACCCTTATTCATCTTTCAGACTCACCATGAATCGTGTGCTTTAAAATTACCTCTGACTTCAATAATGTCTGATGTTTTTCTACACATTTCTCATCAAGGACACAGAGTCAGCTACAGTCTGACAAATGTTTACCTTAGTCTTCATCTGTTTCTTAAAAAGAAAAACAAATCATTAATGAAGTTTGTTTTATTTGATTAACAAGTGTGAACATGAATAATTTTGATTATTGTTCTCAATCATTATAATGAAATCATGTAAAATATTACAATGTGGATAACATATTTCTCTGTTCTGTTTTTCAGAAAGTGATTATTCCTTCAGAGGCACGTCTCGTGAGCAGTCTTTGAGCTGAAGCTGTTTTCTTCAGAGGGGAGTAAAAATGTTCCCTAGTTAGTCAAAACAATATCCTCAGAGCTGTTGTTTTGCACAAATATCCTTTGTGTAAAAAGCAGTTCGCCTTGGACCCCCGACTGAGCAGATCGTCTCCAGCTCCGAACCGGAAGATGGTTCGTCTTTGGACTACAAGAGGCTGTGCCAAAGTCCACTCGTTCAACTCCTGAGCAGATAAGCATGTCGGTCAGTTAGAATTGTTAGAAGTAAATAACTGCAGAAGATGAAGCCTTTTTCCACGGCAAGACTCACGTTCTTTGCTTGAAATCCAAACGTGCAGAAGGTGCCGACGGACTCATCAGCTGTTGCCCTGACAGACCCCTTGAAGCTGTCACAGTGACGGTAAGCTACCTTGGGCAGTTCCCGGCAAGTCCTCCTCATGGTGTCTCTGGTCTGATCTACCAGAGAACCCCAGAAAGACGAGTGACCTGGTGCCTTCCACGCTGACCCGGTAAGGAAAACGTAGTGACATAATGCCTTGGTCTGGTTATGCTATTTTAAGCTGATGCAACTTGGTAAAGCATTTCCTGGCTTGCAGTGATGATAAATGACTTTATCTGATCAGATTAAACAACTTCTCTCAAACAAAAATCCAAAGTAACTCGTTGTTAAAATAGCTAAACTTCGTCTAAATTCATGCGCGTATATAACTGAAATAATTCTTGCTCAAAGAGTCAACTTTGCCTTAGATAAGAGAATTAAGCCTTGACTGATTCATTATCGTTTTTTTTTTATTATGGTTGTTGATTTTAGTTTGATTATTTTTGTAATAAAACTTCAAAGACAACTTTGGTCTCTTCATTCAGATGAATATTCATGTGTTATAATATAAAACTCCCTGTAATTAACGGATTCTACTTCAGTGACTGATTCCGATTATTAAAGGGTCAATAAGTTGTTGTTAGTCAGTAAACTGACCACCTGGTGCCTCATTTTAACGAGAGCTAAAAAAATAAAACAAATGTAGTGAAGGGGATGGAGAAAGCATCACCCTTATTCTTCCATCTTTCTCCTTTATATTGCTACAGAAGTAAGACTACCCACATGTTGAAACTCACACACATGGTAGTCATCTCACAAAGCGGGCGAAGCCGCTAACCAAGGCAAACAGAAGTAAGACTACTCACGTGTTGAATCCCACACGCGGTAGCTATCTCCAGAAAGCGGACGGCACCGCTAGCCAATGTAAAATACGAGGATGACTACTCACCAGCGTTGAATCACAAACACAGTAGTCAAATGCTGTAAGTTGGAAGAGAGGTGAAAAGCCGTTGTATTCTCCAACGAACAGGAGAAATACCTTGAACGAAGGCTAAACCGTTGCGGCCACTCGGAGGGCGAACACACGGCTCTAGCGATGGTGTAAAGATCCAAGGGGCTGAAGCCCTGGATTGAACTGCGTGCGAGAAGAAAAAGGAGCAGAGCCGCGGATGACGACAGGCTATATAGCCTCTGATTGATCAGCCGTGTCACACACATGTGACTTTTTTATATTATTACTCAAACAGCGCATGCGGGAAGGGAACATTCAGTGCTTTCAGCACTGCCCTCTGGCGGTCAGGAGGGAGGAAATAGAACTACCGTAATAATTAAATAAAATGTTGTCAAAATTAACTAAGAAATAGATCATTCTGAAAACATGAGCGATCAAAAACATATACAGGTAGTCCCCGATTTACGAGCGCTCTGATCTACGAGGTTCCAGACTTACGAGCTGGCGAATTATTGGAAAAAACGCAAAAAATACTGAGTTTTCCTGTGTTTTTTCACCACAGTTCGTTAGCTAAACATGTGGACACACGTTTCCGATCATTTTTATGCACTCATAAGCAGTTTTTCGATGAAAAACGAGTGTTTGTAGTCGCGCTAGCAAAACCGTTCCAATTTACGAGCGAATTTCCGGACTTACGAGAAGCGTGGCGGCCGTTCCAAATTACGAGATTTCCGGTTTACGAGCGCCTCGTTGTAACGGATCTCGCTCGTAAATCGGGGACTACCTGTACAGTAGCTCGATTTGTTTTGCTAATTGGGATAACCCCTGGAAAATGGGTCTGAATCTTCTTTTTAGCGTGTTCTAATGAGAATTTCTTGAATTTACTGGAAAGGAAACCTCACCTCATATTTGGATATCAGGATTTTGCAGCTAAAAAGAAAAAAAATTATGGTAGAACTCATACAATGTAGCAAAACTTAAAGGCTTTTCTGCTCAAAATCATGTTAATTGGTGTTGCTCAGTAAAAGTGCTTCAGAACATTCTTTAGAATTATAATAAGGAAAAAAGTACTTGAACGCCCTGCGACTGCAAGTTCTCCCACTTAGAAATCATGGAGGGGTCTAAAAGGTTCATTTTAGGTGCATGTTCACTGTGAGACATTAAAAAAAAATCTGAAAATCACAATGTATGATTTTTTAATAATTTATTTGTGTGTTACTGCTGCAAATAAGTACAGTATTTGAACACATGTGAAAAATCAATGTTAATATTTGGTACAGTAGCTTTTGTTTGCAATTACAGAAATCAAATGTTTCCTGTAGTTTTTCACCAGGTTTGCACACACTGCAGCAGGGATTTTGGACCATTCCTCCACACAGATCTTCTCTAGATCAGCCAGGTTTCTGGGCGGTCGCTGAGAAACACGGAGTTTGAGCTCCCTCCAAAGATTTTCTACAGGGTTTAGGTCTGGAGACTGGCTAGGCCACTCCAGAACATTGATATGCTTCTTATAGAGCCACTCCTTGGTTATCCTGGCTATGTGCTTCGGGTCATTGTCATGTTGGAAGAACCAAACCACAACCCATTTTCAATTATCTTAACTGAGGGTAGGAGGTTGTTCCCCAAATTCTCACAATACATGGCCCCAGTCATCCTCTCCTTAATGCAGTGCAGTCATCCTGTCCCATGCGCAGAAAAACACCCCCAAAGCATGATGCTTCCACCAACATGTTTCACAGTAGGGATGGTGTTTTTAGGATGGTACTCATCATTTTTCCTCCTCCAAACACGGCGAGTGGAATTAAGACCAAAAAGTTCCATTTTGGTCTCATCTGACCACATAACTTTCTCCCATGACTCCTTTGGATCATCCAAATGATCATGGGCAAACTTAAGACAGACCTAGACGTGTGCTGATTCAAGCAGGGGAACCTTCCGTGCCATGCATGATTTTAAACTATAACGTCTCAGTGTATTACCCACAGTAACCTTGGAAACAGTGGTGCCAGCTCTCTTCAGGCTCCTCCCATGTAGTTCTGGGCTGATTTCTCACCTTTCTTAGTATCATTGATATGCCACGAGGGGAGATCTTGTCCGAGGGAGATTGACAGTCATGTTTAGCTTCTTCCATGATTTTAACCCAGGTGTCATCAACATACATGAACCAATGACTTGGTGTATGACTTCAGGTATGTTGAAGAAACCTGAGTTAAAATTGTATTAGGAAGTCCAACATTTCACTGATCACATAAACTATGTGGATAAATAGATCAAGTTCACACGAGAAGATGTAAAAGATGGCAGGCTGGCTTTCTTGGACTGTGAGGTCTCAGTTTCTGATGGAGGACATTTGCAAACTGAGGTGTACCACAAACCCACACACCCAGACCAGTATTTGAAGTTTGACTCCCATCACCCTCTGGAGCACAAGTTAGGAGTCATCAGGACTCTGTACTGTACTACAGAGCAGACAGTGTCCCCACTAACTCAGGAGCCAGGCAGAAGGAGAAATCCCACACAAGACAGGCTCTAGAGCAATATCCTAACTGGGACTTCCTGAAAGCAGAGATGAAACCCAAACAGGACTCCAGCCAGCCATCAGGTGAAAAGGAGGAACCAAGACCCAGACCAGTGGTCATTCCATATGTGGTGGGAGTTTCAGAGAAATTGAGATGCTTATTTTCTAAACATCCCAGTGGCTTTTAAACCCCAGTCCCCTGGCACAAACAGAGTAATATTGTGTATGCTGTTCAGTGTCAAGAGGGCTGTGATCAGTCTTACATCGGGGAAACTAAACAGCCACTGGCCAAAAGGATGTCCCAGCACAGAAGATCAACATCATCAGGCCAGGACTCTGCAGCCTGCACTCATCTCCAGACCAGCTGTCACTCTTTCAGGGATGAAGATGTCCACATCTTTGATAGAGGAATGATGGTTTGAGGGATAAGTAAAGGAGGCCATCTATGTGAAAAGAAACCGTCCATCGTTAAACAGAGGTGTAGGCCTCCGTGTTCAACTGCCCCCCTCTTACAATGCTGTTATTATTAGTATCACTCAGCCCATTGTGAATAGCAACCAGCCATCAGGGTGCAAACGATCCATCGTTAGGCTGATGATACTTCTTGATCATGTGAGCAGCTAGTTTTGACTGTCAGCAGCAAACTGGTTTATCCACTAAGAGAAGGTGCTATTTATAAGACTGAGCTGAATACAGCACCTCAGACTGAAGAAGTTTTTCGGAGGAAAGACGAAATGTTTCTACAATTTTTGTTTTTGTTTTGTTTTTTGAATGTCCAGAGGACCAGACTTAACCGTTTTAGATTTTTCTACATGGATTATTGAGCATGCATCAGGATATCACAAAAAACTGTTTTTCCCACTAAGCAGTACACTCCTACAGTGGATCAACCAGTTTATTAGTGATAAGATGGTTTCTGGGGGCTGTCCTCTCCCCCATCGACTCCTCCCAAGCTGCCACAGCCAAAGTGGTTCAAGACATCAAGGTTCGTGATCAATAATCAAGGTACAAAATCCAACAATGTTCAGTCAGGTCTGGATTTTTTTTACCCGGATTATTGAGCATGAACCTTGATGTATGTTTTTCCATGTTCTGTTTTATTTTTTACCTTTTTCCCCCCACTTATCCAGACCTGGAAAATACTCAAACCTGATTTCATACTTCTCCATACATTTCAAGACTCCATAAGAAACCTGTTTGGATAATGCCATGGTACAGTAGGCTGCATTAAGTATGGTAATATTTCTATTTTGATTCCTATACCTGGAATCTAATTGAAATTAAAAGGTTAATTATAAGTAATACAACCAAGACTAACTATTGAAGTTAAATGAGGGACAAAAACTACCGTAGTTTTAATTCATTGTCCATCCATCCATCCATCCATCCATCCATCCATCCATTCATTCTCTTCTGCTTATCCGAGGTCGGGTCCCAGGGGTAGTAGCCTAAGTAGGGAAGCCCAGACTTCCCTCTCCCCAGCCACTTGGGCCAGCTCCTCCGGGGGAATCCCAAGGTGTTCCCAGGCCAGTCGAGATACATAGTCCCTCCAGCGTGTCCTGGGTCTTCCTTTGGTCTCCTCCCAGTGGGACGTGCCCGGAACACATCACCAGAGAGGCCTCCAGGAGGCATCCTAACCAGATGCCAGAGCAACCTCAACCGGCTCCTCTCGATGTGGAGAAGCAACGGCTCTACTCTGAGTCCCTCCCGGATAACTGAGCTTCTCACCCTATCTCTAAGGGAGAGCCCAGACACCCTGCGGAGAAAACTCATTTTGGCCGCCAGTATCCGAGATCTCGTTCTTTTGGTCACAACCCAAAGCTCATGACCATAGATGAGGGTAGGAATGTAGATTGACCGGTAAAATGAGAGCTTCGCCTTTTGACTCAGCTCTCTCTTCACTACGACAGACCGGTACAGCACCCGCTTCACTGCTGACGCTGCACCTATCCGCCTATCAAGTTCACGCTCCATTTTCCCTCATTTGTGAACAAAACCCCGAGATACTTAAACTCCTCCACTTGGGGCAGAACTTCCTCCCCGACCCGGAGAGGGCACTCTACTCTTTTCCGGCTCAAGACCATGGCCTCGGATTTGGAGGAGCGGATCCTCATCCCGGCCGTGTCACACTCGGCTGCAAACCGCTCCAGCGAAAGCTGTAGATCACGACATGATGAAGCCAATAGGACTACATCATCTGCAAAAAGCAGAGAAGCAATCCTAAGGTCACCAAAACGGATCCCTTCAACACATTGGCTACACCTAGAAATTTTGTTCATAAAAGTTATGAACAGTATTGGTGACAAAGGGCAACCTTGGCGGAGTCCAACTCTCACTGGGAATGAGCTCGACTTACTGTCGGCAATGCGGACCAAGCTCTGACACCAGTCGTACAGGGATCTAACAGCCCATATCAAAGAGCCTGTTACTCCATACTCCCAGAGTACCCCTCACAGGGCTCCCTGAGGGACGTGGTCGAACGCCTTCTCCAAGCAGACTGGTTGGGAAAACTCCCACGCACCCACTAGGACCCTGTTGAAGGTGTAGAGCTGGTCCAGTGTTCTACAACCAGGACGAAAACCTCACTGCTCCTGTTGAATCCGAGGTTCGACTATCCGATGGACCCTCCTCTCCAGAATCTCTGAATAGACCTTACCAGGGAGGCTTAAAAGTGTGATCCCCCTATAGTTGGAACACACTCTACGGTCCCCCTTTTTGAATAGGGGGACCACCACCCCAGTCAGCCAATCCAGGGGAACTGCCCACAATGTCCACACAATATTGCAGAGTTGTGTAAGCCAACACAACCTCTAACATCCAGAGCCTTAAGGAACTCAGGGCGAATCTCATCCACCCCAGGGGTCCTACCACCGAGGGGCTTTTTAGCCACCTCGTTGACCTCAGCACCAGAGATTGGAGAGCCCGACCCAAAGTCCCCAGGCTCCGCTTCCTCAGTGGAAGACGTGCCAGTAGGATTGAGGAGGTCTTTGAAGTATTCCGCCCACCGACCCACGACATCCCGAGTTGAGGTCAGCAGTACACCATCCCCACTATAAATAGTGTTGGTGGCGTACTGCTTTCCACCCCCAGATGCCAGATGGTGGACCAGAATCGCCTCAAAGCCATACGGAAGTCATTCTCCATGGCCTCACCGAACTCTTCCCATGCCTCAGAGACTACCCGAGCTACATGCCGCTTGGACACTTTTACTTTTACTATTTTATGCTTATGTTTATTAAATGTTTTAGTGTTTAGTGTTTAGATGGTTACTGTTGCACCGAGGGACTGAGAGAAATGCAATTTCGGTCCTGTGTATGTCCTGTACATATTGCAGTTCTGACAATAAAGTTGACTTTGACTTTGACTGCCGGTACCCATCAGCTGCTTCCGGAGTCCCACAGGCCAAAAAGGCCTGATAGGACTCCTTCTTCAGCCTGACAGCATCTCTCACCGCTGGTGTCCACCACCGGGTTCGAGGGTTACTGCCACGAAAGGCACCGACAACCTTACGGCCACAGCTCTGATAAGCCGCCTGGACAATAGAGGCGTGGAACATGGCACACTCAGACTCGGTGTCCCCCACCTCTCCCGGAACATGTCCGAAGCTCTCCCGGAGGTGGGAGTTAAAGCTCTGTCTCACGGGAGAATGTGCCAGACATTCCCAGCAGACCCTCACAATATGTTTGGGCCTGCCAGGTCTGACCGGCATCCTCCCCCACCATCGGAGCCAACTCACCACCAGGTAGTGGTCAGTGGACAGCTCCGCCCCTCTCTTCACCCAAGTGTCCAAGACATGCGGCCACAGATCAGATGAGATGACAACAAAGTTGATCATAAAATTGCTGCCTAGGGTGTCCTGGTGCCAAGAGCACATATGGACACCCTTAAGCCTGAACATGGTGTTCGTTATGGACAATCCATGACGAGCACAGAAGTCCAATAACAGAACACCACTCGGATTCAGATCAAGGGGGCCGTTCCTCCCAACCACCCCTCTAGGTCTCACTGTCATTCCCCATGTGAGCATTGAAGTCCCCCAGTAGAACAAGGGAGTCCCCAGGAGGCGCACTCTCCAGTATCCCCTCCAAGGGCTCCAAAAAGGGAGGATAACCTGAACTGCTGTTTGGCGCATAAGCACAAACAACAGTCAGAGCCCGTCCCCCCACACGTAGGCGGAGGGAGGCTACCCTCTCGTTCACCGGGGTGAACCCCAACATACAGGCACCAAGATGGAGGGGCAACAAGTATGCCCACTCCTGCTCAGCACCTCTCACCAGGGGCAACTCCAGAGTGGAAGATTGTCCAACCCCTCTCAAGGAAACTGGTTCCAGAGCCAGAGCCATGCGTTGAGGTGAGTCTGACTATTTCTAGCCGGAACCTTTCAACCTCATACACCAGCTCAAGCTCTTTCCCCACCAGAGAGGTGACGTTCCACGTCCCAATAGCCAGCTTCTGTAGCCGAGGATAAGACCGTCAGGCTCCTCGCCCTCGGCCACCACCCATCCCACATTGCACCCGACCCCTTTGGCCCCTCCCACAGGTGGTGAGCCCATGGGAAGAGGGACCCATGTCTTCTCTTCGGGCTGTGCCCGGCCGGACTCCATGGGTAAAAGCCTGGCCAAGAGGCGCTCGCCAACGTGCCCCACCTCCAGGCCCGGCTCCAGAGTGGGGCCCTGGTGACCCGCGTCCGGGCGAAGGAACATTGATTCCATTAATTTTATTCATCTTTGGGGTCTTTGGGCTGCACTTTGTCTGGTCCCTCATCTAGAACCTGTCTGCCTTTAATTCATTGTTAGAAATCTAAAACAGAAAAAGTGTGCATGCCTACAAGGGGTGTAAATAAGATGCTCATCTCACAAGACAAGGTAAAACAGAGTGAGATGTTGAGTTTACAAGAAAACATTTTAAAAGTTTTCAAGGAACAAGTGAACCACATTTGACAGCAATCATTAAAGACATTGTATAACCTTTTACCTTAATTTGTGACCTTAAAGTTGGAATGATGAAAATATTATGAAACCCACTGTCCAGTGGTGGTACAAATGTGTATCAAGTTTTAATAAATTATCTTGACTCATGTTTGGATAAGCAAATAACTTGCTTTACAATTTACCTTGATTTGTGGCCTTGACCTTGAACCTGGGGTGTTGAAAAGTGTATGAAATACTCTGTCTAGTAATGTTGCATATGTGTATCAAGTTTTGCTATATCATCTTGAGCAAATCGTAACTTATGGGTGGGACAAGAGAAGGTTTTCAGATGGCCGTACAGAGACTACACCATAATACCTCCACCTTTTGGCAGATGTATAAAAAGGCTTTAGTCACAAACTTAACTGACATTTCTCTTTCCTGGTTTCTCAGGAGTCTTTTCAGGCCTTAAAATGATGCTTCTACACATTATATCTTCTATATAAATATCTATCTAAATATCCACATGGACAATTCCTCTTCCTCTCTGGCTACAGATTTGAAGTCTCTTTTGGAATCTCTCAACCTCACCCAACATGTGGACGCCCCTACGCACAACAGGGGGCATACTCTGGATTTGGTGATTACAGACACTGTACTTAATAACTTGTCTGTATATGACCTGGGTGTCTCAGACCACAGGGTCATCTCCCTGGAAGTGCCTTCAACTTCGCCTGCTTCTAACCCAAAACGACCTATCCAGTTCCGTGACTATAAAAACATTTCCCCTGAGGTTTTGTCTGCTGATCTTCACACCCTGACCGCTGTCAATCACTCATCTGCAGATGACTCTGTGGATTATTACAACCAATCTCTCCAGGAGCTTCTGGACCTACATGCTCCCCTGAAGTCAAGACTGGTGTCTTTCTCCCGTTCAGCCCCCTGGTACACTGATGAGCTGCGCAGGATGAAGGCAACTGGCCGTGCTATTGAGAGACGTGTAAAATCATCTGGTCTCTCTGTGCACAAGCAAGCGTACAAAGAACATCAGAAAGCGTACGCCTATTCGCTTAAAGAAGCACGCTCCAAATATTATTCCAACATCATCAACACCTGCCCTGGAAACTCTAAACAGCTCTTCTCCACAATAACTCATCTGCTTAATCCCATTAAACAAACTCATGAGGACTCTGTTCAAAAATGCAACCTGTTCCTCTCATCATTTAAAAACAAAGTTGACACTATCAGATCTCAGCTCCACAACCTCCCTGATCTTAGTGTACCATCTACCCGTCTGCTTTCTGGGACCCTGAGCAGCTTTGATGAAGTCGCTCAGAGTGAGGTAGAGACCATCCTCAAGAAAATGAAGCCTTCATCCTGCGCCCTGGATCCCTTCCCCTCGTCTCTCATAAAATCCAATCACTCTGCAATAAGCCCATTAATCACACAAATAATAAACAAGTCTCTACAATCTGGTCATGTTCCATTGCCTCTAAAAACTGCCATCATTAGGCCTCTTCTGAAAAAATCTAATTTGGATCCCGACATTTTTTCTAATTACCGCCCAATTTCCCACCTCCCATTTCTGTCCAAAGTGCTGGAGAAAGCAGTTGCTGCTCAGCTGCAGGACCACCTACAACAACACTCCCTGTATGAGAAATTCCAGTCTGGATTCAGAGCAGCTCACAGTACTGAGACAGCACTGCTGAGAGTAACAAATGATGTCCTCATGGCTGCTGACACTGGTTCTCCCTCCATCCTTGTCCTCCTTGACCTCACTGCAGCCTTCGACACTGTGGACCATAATATCCTCCTCCACCGTCTTCATGTGGAGGTCGGTCTCTGTGACATTGTCCTGGACTGGTTCAGATCTTTCCTCTCCGATAGGCTGGAATGTGTTAGCCTTGGCAATGCCACTTCCCAGACAGTCGGTGTCTCCTGTGGTGTCCCTCAGGGGTCAGTTCTGGGGCCCCTGCTGTTTTCCCTCTACATGCTGCCTTTAGGTCAAATTATCAATCAGTTCAACATTTCTTTTCACTGCTATGCCGACGACACGCAGCTTTACATCAGGACTGGAACATCATCATCATCCCTATCTCCGTCTTCACTCACTGTTCTCTCTGCCTGCCTGGAGGAAATAAAGGCATGGATGAATCAGAATTTTCTTCAATTAAACTGCTCGAAGACTGAGGCCATATTGATTGGCACCCCTCACCAGATACAAACATCAACTTTAACAACAATCTCCTTCTCTGGTCAAGACATCCCCCTCTCCACCTCTGTTACAAATCTTGGAATAAAAATGGACTCTCATCTTACATTTGAAAATCACATTAAGCATCTGTTTAAAACCTGCTTCTTCCATCTTCGAAACATCTCCAGACTTCGCCCTTCTCTGACTTTTCCTGATGCTGAGAAACTCGTCCATGCCTTTGTCTCCTCCAGGCTCGACTACTGCAACTCCCTGTTTATTGGTATCCCTGGCAAAAACCTTCAGAAACTTCAATACATTCAAAACAGTGCAGCAAGGATTCTGTTGAGAGTTCGTAAATTTGAACATATTACACCCATTCTCCATAACCTCCATTGGCTTCCTGTCACCTACAGAATTCAGTACAAAACTGCTCTCATTACCCATCAATGCTTGCACGGCACTTCACCTGACTATCTAAAGGACATTCTTGCACCATATTCATCCACCCGGTCTCTACGATCACAGAACAGTAATTTCCTTCATATTCCTCGGACCAAATTGAGGACCATGGGAGACCGAGCATTCTGTGTGGCTGCCCCCCGCCTGTGGAACTCCCTCCCTGACGACCTGAGAGCTCCACAGTCACTGGTTGACTTTAAAAGCAGCATAAAGACCTTTCTTTTTAAGCAAGCCTATTCTGCCTCCACATGATTTTATCTTTGATCTTAGCTGATATCATTATTGATTTTACTTGATTTTATCACTTGTTTTATTTTATTTATTTTTTAAGCAAGCCTAATCTGCATCCACATGATTTTATCTTTGATCTTAGTCGATATTATTATTGATTTTATTTGATTTTATCACTTGTTTTATTTTGATCTTTGCTTTATTACACTTTGTAGCACTTTGAGATTTTTATTAATGAAAAGTGCATTATAAATGGAATTCATTATTATTATTATTATTATTATATGATGTTCTTGTTAAAGCTGAGAGAAATTCCAATGCAGATGGATGAAATTATTGTAATTTGTACAAGGGGTCAAAGTTAAAACATGACCAAGAGCCCCCTTTTTTTAAAATATTTTTCAATGTATTTTCCTGAAAAATTAAATACAGTTCCCATGTTATGTGAAAATATTTATACATAAAAATGTAAACAATGTGAATTTACAAAGTATTTACGGATCAGAACAAAGAGATTACTGTAATTAAAAAATAAACTGCTGCCACACAAACTATTCAAGTGTTATGATATTATTTTACCAGACAAACCATATACTATGTACACAAATACCTGTATATATTTTGAAATTACCCATGTCAAAATCATCTGATTTGACTCATTGTCTGTTTGGAGTTATTCATGTAAATTGACAAAATATTAGTTAGAAATGTGATTTAGATTCTTTTTAAAGACCGTGTAAAGTGAAATTAAATTTGTGTTTTTAGTTTGTCACATGGCATAAATATGTGTTATTAATCACCCATATAAATCTGACTGATTAAAAACATTGTTTTCCTTATAAAATTAAGTGTCAAAAATCATGAAAAAACATGATTTTGCCTTGCCCTGGAACGCTAGGGGCGTGTCAGTGCGTGGGCGTGGTTTCAGCGCAGTACTGCGCCGTGTCCAGCCCCCTTCAGAGCTGAGCTGTGTGGGGAGGCATACGGGGGAAGCAGAGATCCACCTGCTCCGTTTTTATCTGAGTTCTGGCTTCCAGCAGCTTCTTTTTCCAAGAGTTACGCTGTTTTTAGTGCACTAACAACTCTGGTTATGTTTTTAAAGTTGAGGACACATAACTCCGCTGTTATAATCAGCGCTATTTTAGAAGATGAGCGGACTCGCGGTCCGACCCGGTCACATCGCATGTGGGGTCTGTGTTGGTGATTAAAATAAAGAGTAATCACGTTGATAAGTTCTCTCATCTGTGTCAGCAGAGTCACAGCGTTTCACGGCGCGCGTGGCAGGATTTCAGCTGCACGCGGAGGTGCAGGTGGCATGTGGTCGCTCCAGCAGCACGCCTGGGTTAGAGTACTGGAGGGAGACGGTCGGTAGCGAGTGAACGGCTCCACCGAAGAACGCATTTATACGGCTGGAGCTGCAGGGGGTGGGGCTTGTGACCGCGTGACGAAACGCGGTCACATTTAAACCACGCCTAAAAAATCCTGAAAGAGAAATATGTTTATACACAGTTTGATCTATAACTCCAAAATTAATTGAGCTACAATTTTGAGACTTTTTACTCATTTACAAGATTACAATTACGACATTTATAATGTTTATTGAAGAAAATGTTGAAATTCACTTTACACGGTCTTTAAGGATAATAAACCTAACTAAATAATCTACCCTGTCTCTTAATACCAGCTTCTAGCATGCAGAGTACCGGGTACCTGAGATGAAATGAGGTAGAGAAGCTCCCCAAGTGGCGGCAGCACAAACTGCTTCAGTTTATTATTCCTGAGATTTTCCCTCAGCAAGTCTGACAGAGATGAAACTGCCTGAAAACAGAGTGAGATACAGTTTTAAAACATTTACAGCAATGTTACTGCAGCGAAATAAAAGACAAAATGATCATTAAAAAGTGACAAACATAAAAAGAAAATGTACACATCCCTATCAGATTATTATCTTTTGAAGTGTTGGACTTAACCAGCAAAGTAATAAACCACTGGCTTATAATAAGTATCTGGAATGTCTTAACAAGGAGACATAATCAATTAAGCTACATCAAACAGACCTAAAGGTAGTCTGACCACAACAAATGTCCACATCATTGCAAGATAAATAAACAGAATTATTTTTATAGCTGACAAAATATTAATTGAAGGTTAGATTTTAAAAAAAAAAGTAATGGTGTATAAAAGAAAGCAACTAGAGACAAAAGATATGCAGGTTTGATGTGAACTAAATAAATAAAAGGTACATATAATTTATTTTATCACAGATATACGTGCGCGCACACACACACACACACACACACACACACACACACACACACACACACACACACACACACACACACACACAATACACACATACACTTTGCTCAAACCAGCTATTAATAAATAAATGGGGTGATCTGATCACAGACACCTCCAAACAAGACTCGACACCATGTGTTATGATACCACCACACAACTTGTGATTCAGTCTCAGTTAATTTGTTCTATATGAAAAGAAACATTCACCTGATTTGACAGAATCATCAAGACTTAACAGTTTCTGTAAAATTGTAAAAACATTTAGCAATTTAAGTTATATCTTTATTCTATTAACATGTTGCGACAGACACAAAGCAAAATTATTGTGGTATATATTTATTTTAATTTGAACAAAACTCCCATTATTCAATTATGCACCATCAGAGAAATAAAACATCTGATAATTTATCTGTAAGCTTAATCTGTCAGCAAATGTCTGCTAAGTAAAATTACACAAATTAAAGCTGTTAAGCTCTCTGAATTTCTACCAAAACTACTGAAAACTTCACATGTAATGGCAAACACTATGTAAATCTGAATTGTTTAACAACAAAAATAAAGTGAATTCACTCTAGACTTTCAGAACACAGCCCATCCAAAGACAAGCAGGAGTAAAATAACTGACAGGACTGCTCTGGTGCAGCAAAATGAGAATGAGATTTTCTGTAAATGATACATTCTGAGAGTTTGGATGCTGCCTTCCCAGTTTGTAATTTTATGAGAACTGAAAAAGCAAGAATACATTCCAGTGGACACAACGTTACTTTCAAGGAGTTGCATCAGGTCAGTAGTCCATCAGACTTTTGAAAGAACGTCACCATGAATGGGGCCACTGAAAACTGATGGAAAACTTTCACATGTGAATCAGTAAATTTGCATAAAAACAACTTCAGAGGAAACCGGAATTAAAGACGCAATCCAAAAAAATTAAAACGAATTTGGTTACAGTAAAGCAGTGATGTAACCAGAAATTAATTTACAACTGAATCTGATTTTTTTTTTGAGGATGGTGTAGGGGTGCGAATCTCTCAAGTGTCTGGAGAATTGATTCGATTCCAATTTTTTGTGTCACGATTCGATTCAAAATCAATTTTCCAATTCAGAAACGATTTTTGATTCAGAAACAATTTTTCTATTAAAATGGTCATAAATTTAGTTTCAGTTTTGTAACTGACAAGCTGAAAAGAATAAACAACAATGTAAACAAATGGAACATTTATTTAAAACAATAATTTTAAACTGAAAACATTAAACAACAATGTAAACAAATAGAACATTTATTTAAAACAATAATTTTAGGTTCCTTATTGTATCAAATTTTTTGCATCGTTTGATATTCATACCAAAAATAGGAACAAATAATACAGTAATGCATTCAATTCTGTAACTTAAATAACCAGTATTAGGTTAGCTTTTTGCTCTGTTACTTATAGAAGATTATTGTTTGAATTGATTGTTTGAACTTGTTTTGTTTTTGAAAAAAGGGGCAGATAAAATAGGATATCTTCTTCTTTCTGCCACCTTTCATTTTATGTATTCTTTCATATACTATGGGATATGGTTTTATTTTCTTAATCTTAAAAAAAAAAAAGGAAAAAAAAAAGATTTAATTTTTTTATTTTGGGGCTTTTAGAATCGATTCTGAATCACCAGGACTAAGAATCTAGATTCTTTAAAATGATCGATTTTTTTTCCTGTACCCCTGGACGGGCCATAAAATGTAACATGGCTTGTTCAGTACTGTATATTGAAAGTAGCATAATGTCCACTTGTTACTTTGTTGTCTCAAACCCAAACCAATCTGTTGGATTACAAAAAAACAATGAAATTACCAAACCCCACTAGAAAAACTGAAATTACTCCAGACACATCCGAATAAAACATCAAACCAAAATCATATAAATCAGATCTGAGTCTAAAGATGATGGTTCACATTCAAACATGAACAGCCAAGTATCAATTAAAAAGTACAAACTGGATTCCAAAAAAGTTGGGACACTAAAGAAATTGTGAATAAAAACTGAATGCAATGATGTGGAGATGGCAAATGTCCATATTTTATTCGTAATAGAACATAGATGACATATCAAAAGCTTAATCTGAGTAAATGTAACATTTCAAAGGAAAAAGATGTTGATTCAAAATTTCACTGTCAACAAATCCCCAAAAAGTTGGGACAAGTAGCAATAAGTGGCTGGAAAAAGGAAATTGAGCATATAACAAACAGCTGGAAGACCAATTACGGTAAAACTAATTAGGTCAATTGACAACATGATCGGGTATAAAAAGAGCTTCTAAGAGTTTCAGAGTCTCTCAGAAGCAAAGATGGTAAGAGGATCACAGATACCACCATTGTTGCGCAGAAAGATAGTGCAGCAATACCAGAATGGTGTTACCCAGCGTAAAATAGCAAAGACTTTTAAGTTATCATCATCAACCGTGCATAACATCATCAAAAGATTCAGAGAATCTGGAACAATCACTGTGCGTAAGGGTCAAGGCCGTAAAACTCTACTGGATGCTCGTGATCTCCGGGCCCTTAAACGTCACTGCACCTCAAACAGGAATGCCACTGTCAAGGAAATAACAGAATGGGCTCAGGAATACTTCCAGAAAGCATTGTCAGTGAACACAATCCACCGTGCCATCCGCCGTTGCCAGCTGAAACTCTACAGTGCAAAGAGGAAGCCATTTCTAAGCAAGCTCCACAAGCTCAGACGTTTGCACTGGGCCAGGGGTCATTTAAAATGGAGTGTGGCAAAATGGAAGACTGTTCTGTGGTCAGATGAGTCACAATTTGAAGTTCTTTATGGAACACTGGGACGCCATGTCATCCGGACCAGAGAGGACAAGGATAGCCCAAGTTGTTATCAACGCTCCGTTCAGAAGCCTGCATCACTGATGGTATGGGGTTGCATGAGCGCTTGTGGCATGGGCAGCTTGCATGTCTGGAAAGGCACCATTAATGCAGAGAACTATGTTCAGGTTCTAGAACAACATATGCTCCCATCTAGACGTCATCTCTTTCAGGGAAGACCCTGCATTTTTCAACAAGATAATGCCAGACCACATTCTGCAGCAATCACAACATCATGGCTACGTAGGAGAAGGATCCAGGTACTGAAATGTCCAGCCTGCAGTCCAGATCTTTCACCTATAGAGAACATTTGGCACATCATAAAGAGGAAGGTACGACAAAGAAGGCCCAAGATGATTGAACAGTTAGAGGCCTGTATTAGACATGAATGTAGAGCATTCCTATTTCTAAACTTGAGAAACTGGTCTCCTCTGTCTCCAGACGTCTGTTGAATGTTGTAAGAAAAACACAGTGGTAAAAGTGGACTTGTCCCAACTGTTTTGGGATTTGTTGATGCCATGAAATTTTGAAACAACATATTTTCCCTTAAAATGATACATTCTCTCAGTTTAAACTTTTGATCTGTGATTTGTGTTCTATTCTGAATAAAATATTAGATGTTGGCACCTCCACATCATTGCATTCAGTTTTTATTCACAATTTGTTTAGTGTCCCAACTTTTTTGGAATCCGGTTTGTA
>JBBPBX010022124.1:24873-41718 GCA_038048925.1 Garcialebias charrua
ATCAGGGTATATATATATATATATATATATATATTTTTTTTAAGCATTTGCATGAATTGGGTGATCCTATAGCTCAGAAATGCCCACTCACAACCACATCCCGATGAACAGTTATGCCAGAATAACATAGATCTACTCTAAAGAATAATTTAGTGAATTATTTGTTTAATAAAGTAAGCAACAAACCATAATTTTCAAGTAACTGTAGCTACCTATGAACTGAGAGAAGAAATCAGGGTATGAAACAGCACTGCAGTCATTTTATTATGAAAAATACAGCTTACAATCTAAATGTGATTAATTTACTAAATGGTAGTTGTTTTTATTACTGAGATAACTTGTGACCAAAACACCGGTGTATAATACGCACTTTTATTGCTCATTTGAATGTCCTGCGTATTATACACCGAAGCGTATTATCTACAGATTTTTTCCCATATTTTTAGACCCATTTTTGGCTCTGATTCGCTTTTTCATTTTGGCCTAAAAATGGTGCAGTACCAGTTTCGGCCGCTATGGGCGCTAATGCACCCTGTAGTCTGTTTACCTGCAGACTGTACCTGGAGGCGTATCCTGGCGCCATCTAGTGGCCATAAAAAAGACTGTCACGGCAGCGCGTATTATACACCGAAGCGTATTATCTACCGGTTTTTCTGATTTATTTCCAAATATTGGCCAAAGCGTATTATACACCGGAGCGTATTATACACCGGAGCGTATTATACACCGGTGTTTATGGTATAAGGTATTTGAAGAAGCCATGCCAGATATGGAAAAAATAAAATTTTAACTCAGTGAAACTTGCATTTAACAAGCAGTACTCCAATGTGACCTGTCGCTGGAGGATTTGAATACATGTAGTGGATTTTTGTAGTTTTCAAGATAAGAGTTTTTCTGGACTGGAACTAAAACATGAATGCAAATAAACCTTAATGTTTTAGGTGCAAGAAAGTTTTTTTATTTTTCTTGTCTGAGGAAGCACAAAGTGACGAATCCTGGTGAAAGAAGGGAGCAACTTTATTCACCACCAGATGGATAAAATTGGAGGAGCCTGGGGGTGGCCAATGGTGAACTTGGTTACCATAGATTAATCTGTGGATACGCCAATCATTTGACGGAAGCTATACTTTTAAGTAATGTAAAAACTAGAAAGCATATGTTAAAATGTCACATGTGAGATACATGGAAAGTTTCCTCAAATGATAGGAAAGGTTGGCTTATATGGTGGCAGCTGTCTAGGATTTTGATGTGGCAACCTAATGTCCAATACTAACCTTTCTTACACCTAGATGTAGTCACATACCAAGATTGAAATTGGCACGTTGCTTATTTTAAGTTATCCAGCTCAAAAAAGGGATGGACATACGATGCGGTAACGTGTTACATGACACGGCGACCCTATTTTGGAACAGAACCTTTCTTACACTTAGATGCACCCACGTACAAAATTAGAATTTGGTACTCAACTTGTTTTTTCAAGTTATTATGGTCACAACATGCATGGACGGATGGAGGCTATTTCCAAATCCTCCTCTTCTCTTCGTAATGGGGAACAACTGGTGCATATTACAACCCTGGATTTTAAAAAAAATGATAAAAAATACTATGGAAAACATATTTTTATTTGTTGACTGTTGAGGAAATATTATACACTAAATATAGGCAACACTATTGTTTTTGCTCCCATTTTTCATGAGCTGAACTCAAAGATCTAAGACTTTTTCTATGTACGCTAAAGGCCTTTCTCTCTCAAATATTGATCATACATTTCTGTAATTCTGTGTTAGTGACCACTTCTCCTTTGCTGAGATAATCCATCCACCTCACAGACGTGGCATATAATGATGCTAATTAAACAGCATGGTTATTGCACAGGTGTGCCTTAGGCTGACCACAACAAAAGGCCACTCTAAAATGTGCAGTGTTATCACACAGCACAACACCACAGATGTCAAAAGTTTCGAAGGAGCATGCAGTTGGCATGCTGACTGCATGAATGTCCACCAGAGCTGTTGCCTGTGAACTGAGTGTTCATTTATCTACCATAGCCATCTCCAAAGGTGTTTCAGAGAATTTTGGACCTCCACATCCAGCATCTTCATCTCCAAGATTGTCTGAGAACAGCCACCTAGACTGCTGAAACAATCTGTTTGCATAATCAAATAATTTTTTGAAAGAATTTCGTCAGGCAAATGCTCACATTCAATGGCATACGTAGTATGTTGAAGAGGTGTTCTCTTCACGGATGAATCCTGGTTTTCAATGTACAGGGTAAATACCCTGATGCATGCTCAATAATCCAGGTAGAAAAATCTAAAAAAGATAAGTCTGGTCCTCTGGACATTCAAAAAACAAAACAAAACAAAGCAAAAAAATTGTAGAAACGTTTCGTCTTTCGTCCGAAAGACTTCCTCAGTCTGAGCTGCTGTATTCAGCTCAGTCTTATAAATAGCACCCTCTCACAGTGGATCAACCAGTTGGCTGATGACAGCCTGAAACCAGCTGCTCACATGATCAAGGAGGACCATCAGCCTAACGATGGATCGTTAGCACCCTGATGGTTGTTTGCTATTCACAGAGGGCTGAGTGATACTAGCAATAACAGCATTGTAAGAGGGGGACAGTTGAACCCGGAGGCCTCCACCCCTGTTTAATAATGGACGGTTTCTTTTCACAGGGTAAATAGCAGACTGCATGTATGGGATTGTGTGGGTGAGCAGTTTGCAGGTCAAAATTGTGAATCAAGTGGCCCATATATGGCCATAAGTATGTTTTGGACAATAAACAGGTGCATTTTATTGATGGCATTTTGAACGCACAGAGATACAGTGATGATGAGCTCCTGAGGCTCATTGTGCCATTTATTCATGACCATCATGTCATGTTGCAGCATGATAATGCGTGGCCCCATGTTGCAAGGATCTGTACACAATTTCCGGAAGCTGAAAATATCCCAGTTCTTGCATGGCCAGCATACTCATCAGATATGTCACTCATTGAGCATGTTTGGGATGCTCGGGATCATATATGTCAGTGTATTCCAGTTCCTGAGAATATCCAGCAACTTTGCACAGCCATTGAGGAGGAGTGGACCAACATTCCACGAGTCGCAATCAACAACCTGATCAAATCTATGCAAAGGAGATGTGTTGCACTGCGTGAGGCAAATAATGGTCACACCAGATATCAACAGTTTTTTTCTGATCACACCGGACTCCCGGGGAAAATGATGGTCACACCAGATATTGACTGTTTTTTCTGATCACACCGGACTCCCCCAATACAGGAAAACTGCACATTTTAGAGTGGCCTTTTATTGTGGTCAGCCTGTGCAATAATCATGCTGTCTAATCAGCATCTTGATGTGCTATACCTGTGAGGTAGATGAATTATCTCGGCAAAGGAGAAGTGCTCACTAACACATATTTACACAAATTTGTGAACAATATTTGAGAGAAAAGAGTATTTTGTGTACATATAAAAAGTCTTAAATCTTTGAGTTCAGCTGTTGCATTTATATTTTTGTTCAGTATAGAAAGCATAATTTTCTACATTAGAAAAGTCTAAATATATTAGTACTACAAATATTTCACAAGAATTTCAATATTTTGTAAAAAGGGTTTTCACAAATACTTCTGAGAGCCTTGCAGTAGCTTCTGAATCTGTGTTCCTAGAGATTGCTCTGCGCTTTTAGAGTGCATTAAGTCTTCTTATCCCAGTGAAACACCTTGCATAGCCAAAGTTTTAATGGTTAAACACAGCAGACAACTTTACAAGTGATGATTAGTGAGAGGAAATTGTATTTGCTCCTGAAGACAACTGTCCTTTATGCAGAAAAACAAGAGAATATAAAGACAGAAAGAAAGGAGTATGTAATAATGGACAGGTGGACCATGTTTTGGATGTGTGTACATGTGTATGTGTGTATATTAGGGGGTACAGCAGTTACTATGGTAACTAAACCCAGCCCATACACACCAATCAGCAGGATTGCAGCAGTAGAACCCCTGCTGAGACAATACACAACACAAAGAGGAAAATGTGGTGTTTAATGCACAAGAGAAAAAAAGAGTGTGCTTTTTTATTGGTCATCTGTTAGCAACACTACAACATAAGGATACACACCAACACAGACCATTTGTGAGCACAAACACACATGAAGAAGGACAAAATAGCCCTGACAGAGAAATACATACACACAACCCCTGCTGAGAGCTCACACAAACACGGTTCAAAAAAGCCCATGGACACATAAAAGACATACACACACACACGCACGCACGCACACAAACGCACGCACACACACACACACACACACACACACACACACAAGGAGCCCCTGCTGAGTCCATAGACGGTCACACAGGACCATAGTCACAAATGTACACAGACACTGTTGTGAAGTGTTATCTTAAAGGAGCTGAAGAGAAGGAAGGATAGTTGAAGAAAAATTGTTCCGCCATTTGTCTTTAACAGGTGCACTGAAACAATATGCCAAAGTCGGCCATTTTGTAAAACACTGTGATGACGCGGAGGCAGTAATATGTAGGAAAAGACTAAAAACAAAACAAACAAAAAAAGCATTTCACGCAGATTTCCAGTTATTTGCTGCCTTTTGTTGGTCTTAATAAACAGCTCATGTAAAAATAAAGTTGATGGTTTGTCTTTAAAGCTGAAGTCACACTGGTCCTCTAACCATATCTGGTGTCCTTGCTTTGACAGCTGTACTGATAAAAGTGTAAAAACAAACCCCGCCACTATTTTAATTCAAGCCTTCTTACCATCAAATGCTGATGGTGAAAATAATTGCCATCAAGAGGAATCACAAAAACAGTCGAGCTGGGTTTCCTCGCTTATTGCTTTCTGTCACAACTGGTTTGCTCAAACAGTTGAAAGAGCAAGTTTTACTGAATTATTTGAGCAGGATTTTGTTTGGACCGGAGTCTGTTTTCAGAGAATTTGAGTAAACCGCTCATGTTTTTGTCAAGGAGACTTGGAGTGGGACAGGTGTATCATGACGTTGCAGCATTTTCTTGAATAAAAGTGATTTAACTTTATAAACATGATTGTACAACAACGGACAAAGCCTGAAAATGTGTTGTAATTACAGTAATCCTTCCTAATTTTACTTTAGTTCCGATTGTGTTTGAGTGAATTAAAGTTAAGCTGCAGGTTTGTGGTCATATTGACCTGTATTGAAATTGCATAATTGCATTAAGGAGGGTCAGCAGAAATACTCACATGTTGACTACAATACCTGGTTTTCAGCCACAACAATAAAACCACTAATGCAAAGAGATGTTGTCATTCTTGTAATGGTTATTTTACACGTCTCAGCCATTTAAATATTATAACCAACTGATCATGTAATTTAATGATGACAGCACTCTTCAGTGGCCATAGCCTCACTTTGGAAAAAGACATGCATGCTTAAAGCCATGAGACCCAAGAACTCCTTGTAAAACTCCCAGTTCCGCACACTATAAACCAACCTGAGGTCTAACATTCATGCCTCAACAGCTGTTTGTAAGCATGTGGAGGTCAGGGTGTGTCTATACATGGCCATTATTAGTCAGGATCATTACAGAAGCTCTACTGTCATGATTATTATAATTTTTCCAAGAGTTTGCCAAATTAATAGTTACTCAAAAGAGGGAAAAATAGTAAAAGGTAATAATTTAGGCATTAATATAAATTACTGTATGTCCAAATATAACAATAAACTCCACATGTACGTTTTGTGTTTACATAATCCATTTTTTTTTTTTATCATTCAAAGCACCCAAAACATAGCAAAAAAACAAAAAAACAACCTCCAATTAACCAAAACAAATATCTAATTTATTTAATTGTAAAGAAGTAGTGCATGCAATAAATATTTACCGGTAGTAAAAGTCATAGCCAATAAGATCTGTGCTAGTGTGTTTGTGAGGTCGGTGAATAAATACAAATGGAGCAGGAGAGAGAAAGGCAGTCTGGTTTGTCTTGATGTCAAATGTTGGATGTTACTACCATCTCCTGGTACAGACTGGAACTGTAAAGTAACATTCATTCAACCTTTATTTAACAGACCTAGTGTTACAGTTGTATTTCAGAAAAAGTTTGTTCACTCTTGTTGATTAAAAAAAAATATTTAGGAGATTTTTCTAAATGGAGGGTAAAATAACGTATTCTTTATATTTTATGCATGTTTATCAAAGTATAAAAAGTATTTATTTTGAGTTCCGGCTGCTATTTACTGCCACCTCATCATGGTACAATTTGGTATTATGCAAGTTTTTTTCAGTTACTAAACTACAGTGAACAAAAATATAAACAACACTTTTGTTTTTGCTCCCATTTTTTATGAGCTGAACTCAAAGATCTAAGACATGTACTGGTACAGTATGTACACCAACAGGCCTTTTCTCTCAAATATTGTTCTCAAGTTGGTCTAAACTGTGTTAGTGAACACTTCTCCATCCACCTTGCAGGTGTGGCATATCAATATGCTGATTAGACACATGTGTGCCTTAGGGTGACCACAATACAATATGCAGTTTAATCACAGCACAATGCCACAGGTGCTGAAGGTTTTGAGGGTGTGTGATCGGCGTGCGCAAAAGTGTTGCGTTTATTTTTTTGTTCAGTATAATTAATTTGACCGTCAGTAAAAATAAATGTGTGGCTTTTAAAATGTTTGTTTTAAACAGTTGTTATATTGTCAGTGTTGTTTCTTTACAAGGAGCTTAAGCCTGAATAAAATACACAATAACTTAATAAGCAGGGGTCGACATAAGCATTTGTCTGAAACAACAACCAGATTTTGCCGTCGAGATCCAGTGGACAACCAAGTGAAACAGACATGGGTTTTCAACAATCCTGATTTGGGCAGGACAGTCCCGAAATTGGCCCTCCTGTTTCGCTCCCCAAATGAGGAGGTGTGAGACCCTCAAATGTTCCCAATTTGAAAAGAGCTGTTCCCAAATTGACAAGAGCTGTTCCCAATTTGACAAGAGCTGTTCCCAATTTGACAAGAGCTGTTCCCAATTTGACAAAAGCTGTTCCCAATTTGACAAGAGCTGTTCCCAATTTGACGAGAGCTGTTCCCAATTTGACAAGAGCTGTTCCCAATTTGACAAGAGCTGTTCTCAATTTGACAAGAGCTGTCTGAGCTCACCTGTTCATGTTATGTCTGTGTGGGAGGAGGAAAACGTTGGTTACGTATTGTAACCCCAGATTTTATGAGTGTAGGCGTAGCCCTTTATGCCTCGCTAGTGGATAATTCCCTTTGCGCTCAGCGCACACTGAAAACATTTAGTCCACGCCCACCTACTGTGGGTGGGCCTACCGGTCATATAAATTCCGGTGAGACCGGACAATCATCTCCCAAATAGCTTTTGTTCAGCCATTTAGGAACCAGTGAGGCCCAGGGCCTAAAGGGCTACGCCTACACTAATAGAATCTGGGGTTACAATACGTAACCAACGTTCTATTTCGTGTAGGCTCCGCCCTTTAGGCCTCGCTAGTGGATTAAAGGTGGAGCAGGATATAGTCTATGCCTCAATGGGTCCATCCAGACACCAGCACGAAGCACCTGCTCGCACAAATCATTCTATCACTCAGCCTTCTGCATGCGTAAATACGCACTCCGTGCATCATGGCGCATCAGAAAAAGAACTCTGTTGGAGAAGGACTGGGATAATAAACCCGTATGCTTGCAGCTGCAGGTTGAACAGGCACATTTCAGCTGCTGATAACAAAAAATGAGCAGCTCAAACCAAAAAATTCATACTCAGTTTTGTGTATGTGGTTGAATTCATACTCAGTTTTGTGTGTGTGGTTGTGTAACCATGCGTAATAGTGCACCAGAGAGGGGAATGGCTCTGATGGGTGAACAAAAACTGAGGGGCAGAACTGTTGCTGAGAACAATGAGCAAAACAGATCAATACATTATTTGTATAATCAGACAACAACAGCAGTCATGAACTGTGATTGATAACAGAACATCTCACATCGCGCCTGCCTGCAGGCAGATGTGAGCCCAGGTTAAAAAACTCCATGAGGAATGAAATAATCATTCTGACAAAACCCTGAGGACAGAATGAGTCATGGAGAACATGGAGGCACCACGCAGATAAAACCGGATGAAAGAGCATGGCGATGACCACGCGGCTGCAGAGCAGATGTCGTCGACAGACATTCCTCCATGCAAGGCCGTGGAAGACGAGATGGCCCTCGTGGAATGTGCACGGAGGTTCTGCGGAGCCTCTGTTCCAGAAGCTCCAGAAGCTTCTGAGATGGCCTCACACAACCATGAGACAAACGCTGAGTGGATAAGTTGCGCCCAGCCAATCTGTCTCTGTAATGCACAAACAGACGTTGCGAATGACGTAATGTAGCTGTGCGCGTCACGTAACATGAGAATGCGTGTACAGGACAGAGTAAATGAGACGTGGCCTCCTCCTCAGACCCGTGAGAGGGAGGGTGAAAACCATTCAAAGTGATTGTTCTCGATTTGAAAGAACTGGTTAGGCATTTTGGTGTGAAGGCAGGATCAGGCCTTAGCATAACTGAGCTACCGTCAGACTGAATTCTCAAACATGAGGGAGAAACAGAGAGCGCACATAAGTCACTCACTCACTCTCTTAGCAGATGTGAGGGCCAGTAGGAGCGCCGTTTTAAGAGACAGAAAATTCAGTGGCACTTCGTGTAAAGGCTATAACGGAGCTTTAATCAAAGTGCGTAAAACTAATGATAAATCCCACAGAGGAGCGAGTGGGCGTGTCATGGGCCTGTGCCGTCGCACGCCTTTCAAAAAACGCTTCATCAGTGGATGATTAAAAACCATTCTGTCACCAAAACCCTCATAACAGGAGGAAATAGCTGCAGCAAACGTTTTTATGGTGCTGAAAGCTAAATTTCTGTCAATTAGTTTCTGCAAAAAAGATAGCACACAACCTATTTGACATGACGTAGCTTCCACGTCTTTTCCTGTACACCAACGCTGAAAAGATGCCCATTTTGATACGTAAAGCGCTGTTGTACATGCAGCTTGTGCATCTTGGATCGTTCGCACAACATCTGGAGCAAGGCCCATGTTCACTAACCGGTTCCATTCAGCATCCAAACCCAAAGGTGCTGCCCTGCATGATCACCCATCCTGCCTGGAGAAGCGCATCCCTCCTCCACGGGAGCTTCCACGGCTGATCCAACACCAGTTGCTGTAGGGTCGGAAACCATGGGGCATTTTTTCGCTCTGGCGCTACGAGGATGACTGACAGCTCTTCCTCCTGGACTCGGTCCAGAACGTGTGGGATGAGTGGAACCGGAAGGAACGCATATAAGAGCTTTTTGGGCCATGGGCTGTGCGAAAAAGCATCCACTCTCAGGGGAGGGTTGTCTTGTGGACTCAGTGAGAACCATAACGTACACTGTGCGCTCTCCTGTGAAGTGAACAGATCCACCGCCGCCCGGCCGAATCTGGCCCGGATCTGAGAGACTAGTTCTGGGTGAAGGGTCCAGTCCCCATGATGCGAGCCGCCCCTCGACATTATGTCCGCCCCTCTGTTCAGGATACCGGGGATGTACACCACTTTCAATGAGAGCAGGTGTTGGTGTGCCCAAAGCAGGAGCTGCTTCGTCACACATAGCAGCTGAGCGGACTCTGCCCTGGCAGTTGATGTATGATGCTGCCACCTTGTTGTCGGTATGGATCAGTACATGTTGATTATTCAACAGCGGTGCAAAATGTTGTACAACTTTTTAGCACTGTGAGCAGTTCTAACACATTTATGTGATAATGTGTGTGATCTGGCCACCGTGCTCCCAATGTCTGAGACAGACAGGTGCCCCCCAGCCGGTTAGAGAGGCGTCTGTGAACACTAGGATGTGAGACGTGGGTCTGCTGATGGGAACTCCCTCCGACAGAGTGAGGGGGTTTCCTCAGTGACGTAGATCGGTTCCCACGGAGGGGGGAACCGAGATCATTTGCCTCTTCTGACGCACAGGATCTATGCGTGGACGGGCAAACCACCTCTGGGTCCATCTCATATGGAGTAAGCCCAACCTGACGACAACGTGGGCCGCCGCCATCATTCCCAGGAGACGTATGATGGTCAGGGCTGTCACCACTCTTCAGGGTCTGACACAGCTGAGCAAAGCTGTCAGATCTTGGGCTCTGCTGTGACAATCGTGCTCTTATTGTGCACGAGTTCAGCTCCACTCCCAGATAAACAATGATCTGGGAGGGGAGAACTGAGCTTTTGTCCCAGTTCACAGAAAACCCCAGGTTTAACAGGTGTTCTGCTAAAACTCTGGTCTGAATGGCAGCTTCCTCTCTGGACCTGCTTAACAGGAGCAAGTCGTCCAGATAAAATAAAATCTTGATCCCTGCCGTGCGTAACGGATGAATGGTCGTCTCCACGCATTTTGAGAACGTTCGAGGAGCCAGGGAATAGCCGAAAGGCATTCTGTTGAACTGATATGAACCCCCTGGAAGGAAAAACGCAGAAACTTCCTGTGTTTTGGGATGATAGGGATATGTCAATATGCTTCCCGCAGATCCAGGGAAGTGAACCAGTTGTTCTGGTGAACGTTTTTCAGCAGCCATTTGATCGTCAGCATGTGAAATTGTCTCTCCACAATCGATTTGTTGAATGTGGACAAATCGAGGATGGGTCTCATACCTCCTTTCTTCTTGGGCACCAGAAAATAACGGGAATTAAACCCTGTGTTTTCTTCCCCGTCTGGGACTCTCGAGATTACATATTTTGTCAAAAGCTTCTGAATTTCTGACAGGAGGGAGGAGCTTTGCTCTGGGCATGACAGAACTGTCTCCAAAATCCCTCTGAAAGGATGGGGGCGAGCTACAAACTGTACTGTTTGCTTATTAATTTGTTCATCCATTTGTCCAATGAACAGACCCGCTGCCACTCTGCGTGACGCTCAGAGAGTGGGCGTGCGTGTTCCTGTCGTGCCGTGGAGGTCATGGATATTAGCCAGTTCAGGGCCCCTACCACCATTAACCGACTCAATGTAACCCTTGGGGGGCCCCTGTCGAAAGGGCTGTATAAACATCCCTGCGTTACGCTCAGGCTGGGGGTCCACAGAACCTATGTGAGCAAACATGCACTGAGGAAGGAGGTGTTGCTGCTTCTGTGAACGACACATCGCTTAAGCGGGGGCTCGTGTTCATGCTATGTGACACACTTTCTCCTGCTGCGGTCGGGCTGTCGGCACGTGTCAACGCTGAGGCGAGTCGGCACACGCTGAAGAGGGGCGGCGGCACTTATGTGGGTGATGTGCCGTGTCAAAGGAGGTTGCTGTTGACAGTATGGTGCGAAACATTTATTCCTGCTGTGCTATGTGTGAATAGGAGCAGCGGGATGAAACACTGGTTTTGACAGAGCGTAGGGGGTTTCACCAGGCTCGATCTGTTGAGCAGTACCAGATTCAACTGACGTGAAAAAGGAGTGCGTTGTAACATTTTCCAAGCTGCAGCGTCTCGTAAAAAGCTGTTTAGAGGAGACCAGCTTGTCATGTGTGGGGAGTGTGTGGAGCAAAGAGGCCGCTGGGAGATCAGTGAGGAACTGCTCTCTGAGTGATGTTTTTGTTTTATTTCGAAACATACATCATTAAACACACACACTCCCCCCAAGGAGTCATTTCTTGTGCTGCCTCCGCCGTGGTCCCTGCTGCTAGCCGCTCCAGGACCGTGCCTGTTGGCAGCCCCTGGGAAAACGTTGAGCCGCCCTTGGCTGACGTGCTGAATGCGGCTGTTCTCTGCTGGGGGGGGGGGGCGCCAATGGAACGAAGCGGGGAGCTGCTACTGCAGATGTGGAGCACCGTAGCTGCTGGCGTTGGCCACGACGGTCTCTCCAACCAGCGGATGACGGGAGGATAAATGTGACGTCATCAGATGACGGACTGTTTCGGAAACCTCCTCATTCCTCTTGGATCTTTCCAGCAGCGTTGTAAAATTCGCCCCAAACAACGCATCCGGTGTGATCGGGCCCTCCAAAAAATCTTTTTGCAGCCTCTCAGGCATGGAAGGAGCAAGGCGGAGCCACAATGTCCTTTGGATCATCGTCATCCAAGTGGTCGTGCGGGACAGACAAACTGTGGCCATAGCGCAGAGGTTCAGGATGACATCAGCGGCTTTGCAGAGCGAGCTTTTTGTCTCCTCTGGCAGATCAGTTTCCTCCAGCCTCGTCGAGATGTGGTAGGCGAGCAGGGCGATATTATTCGCCGCCGCCACCTGAAAAGAGCATTGATAGGCTCTGTTCAAGAGCTGGATCACCGTTTGGTCATGCTTCCCAGGAGGCACCGGTTTCTGGTCCATCCTGGAAGCTCTGGCCCCGAACATCTCCGCAAGACTTGGCTCCAGGGGGGGCACTGAGGGAAAACTCAGCTCAATGAACCCCTCCACTCTTGTGACAGGAGCAAAGGTGGAGACTGGAGCTTTCAATTTGGCGGGCCTGGCTGCTACGTCGTTCCAGTGTGCTGACACAGCTGGGAAATGAGGCCAGATGGGGTCAGGGGACCGGGCAGCGGAGGAGACAAACCTTCCCGCCAGATCGTCCGATCTTGGCGGGGGGAGGAGAGGGACAAAAAGGCTCTTCATGTCCGTAGCCTCCTGAATAATGGCGGGCAGCTCCTGTAATGGACGCCAATGGCCGGGAGTGTGGTGGTCGCTGACCTGGGAAGAGCCACACGCTTCAAGCGTCCGCTTTGCTGCCGTTCTTCCAGCACCATGCTCTCCAAGATGGAGGGAGCAACGGGTTTGCTACCTTCATCACCGCGGTCGGGTGAACCGTCCAGTTCGCCCGACCTATTAAAAAAGGCAATGGCGTCGTCCAGCGAAGTCTCTTCTGCCAGCTGCCACTCGTCATCACCGATATCCCTAAACAAGGCTGCACGCCTCACCCGCTCTTCGAGCGGGAGGAGGCTGCAAATATGGCAGGAACAAGTGAGCTCGGCATGGCGGGGACCCAGGCATTCTTCATAGGTTTCATGCCGATAGCCGACCTGGTAGGACGGACACACTCTGGTGCTGGACATCTTGTTTTCTTCTTTGAGGTCTTCAGTGCTCGATGGCTGAATGAAAACGGGAGATGATTGTCCGGTCTTACCGGAATTTATAGAACCGGTAGGCCCGCCCACAGTAGGTGGTTGTGGACTAAATGTTTTCAGTGGGAATTATCCACTAGCGAGGCCTAAAGGGCGGCGCCTACACGAAATAGAACAGGGGCTGTTTCAAGGCCGTCCTGCAACAGCAGGAGTTAGACTACTGGAATTAGTCTATAATCTCTGTAAATACTGTGTATTTTTAAATCCATCCATCCATCTTCTTCCGCTTATCTGGGGTCGGGTCGCGGGGGTAGCAGCCTAAGTAGGGAGGCCCAGACTTCCCTCTCCCCAGCCACTTGGAGCAGCTCCTCCGGGGGAATCCCAAGGCGTTCCCAGGCCAGCCGAGAAACATAGTCCCTCCAGCGCGTCCTGGGTCTTCCTCTGGGTCTCCTCCCGGTGGGACATGCCCGGAACACCTCACCAGGGAGGCGTCCAGGAGGCATCCTAACCAGATGCCCGAGCCACCTCAACTGGCTCCTCTCGATGTGGAGAAGCAGCGGCTCTACTCCGAGTCCCTCCCGGATGACTGAGCTTCTCACCCTATCTCTAAGGGAGAGTCCAGCCACCCTGCGGAGAAAACTCATTTCAGCCGCTTGTATCCGAGATCTTGTTCTTTCGGTCATAACCCAAAGCTCATGACCATAGATGAGGGTGGGAACGTAGATCGATCGGTAAATTGAGAGCTTTGCCTTTTGACTCAGCTCTCTCTTCACCACGACAGACCGGTACAGCGCCCGCTTCACTGCGGACGCTGCACCTATCCGCCTATCGATCTCACGCTCCAGTTTTCCCTCATTCGTGAACAAGATCCCGAGATACTTAAACTCCTCCACTTGGGGCAGGACCTCCTCCCCGACCCGGAGAGGGCATGCTACCCTTTTCCGGCTCAAGACCATGGCCTCGGATTTGGAGGAACTGATCCTCATCCCGGCCGCATCACACTCGGCTGCAAACCGCTCCAGTGAAAGTTGTAAATCACGAACTGATGAAGCCAGTAGGACCACATCATCTGCAAAAAACAGAGAAGCGATTCTAAGGTCACCAAAACGGATCCTCTCAACACCTTGGCTGCGCCTAGAAATTCTGTCCATAAAAGTTATGAACAGAATCGGTGACAAAGGGCAACCTTGGCGGAGTCCAACTCTCACCGGAAACGAGCCTGACTTACTGCCGGCAATGCGGACCAAGCTCTGACACCGGTCGTACAGGGACCTAACAGCCCTTATCAAAGGGCCTGGTACCCCATACTCCCGGAGTACCCCCCACAGAACCCCCCGAGGGACGCGGTCGAATGCCTTCTCCAAGTCCACAAAGCACATGTAAACTGGTTGGGCAAACTCCCACGCACCCTCCAGGACCCTGTTGAGGGTGTAGAGCTGGTCCAGTGTTCCACGACCAGCACGAAAACCACACTGCTCCTCCTGAATCCGAGGTTCGACTATCCGACGGACCCTCCTCTCCAGAACCCCTGAATAGACCTTACCAGGGAGGCTTAAGAGTGTGATCCCCCTATAGTTGGAACACACCCTACGGTCCCCCTTTTTGAATAGGGGAACCACCACCCCAGTCTGCCAATCCAAGGGAACTGCCCCCGATGTCCACGCGATATTGCAGAGTCGCGTAAGCCAACACAACCCTACAACATATTGTGAGGGTCTGCTGGGAACGTCTGGCAGAGTCTCCCGTAAGACGGAGCTTTAACTCCCACCTCCGGGAGAGCTTTGAACACGTTCCGAGGGAGGCGGGGGACATGGAGTCCGAGTGGGCCGTGTTCCGCGCCTCTATTGTCGAGGCAGCTTATCGGAGCTGTGGCCGCAAGGTTGTTGGTGCCTGTCGTGGTGGCAACCCTCGAACCCGGTGGTGGACACCGGCAGTGAGGGATGCTGTCAGGCTGAAGAAGGAGTCCTATTGGGCCTTTTTGGCTTGTGGGACCCCGGAAGCAGCTGATAGGTACCGGCAGTCCAAGCGGCATGCGGCTCGGGTGGTTGCTGAGGCAAAAACTCGGGCGTGGGAGGAGTTCGGAGAGGCCATGGAGAATGACTTCCGTACGGCTTCGAGGCGATTCTGGTCCACCATCCGGCGTCTCAGGGGGGAAAGAGGTACGCGACCAACACCATTTATGGTGGGGGTGGCGTGCTGCTGACCTCAACTCGGGATGTTGTGAGTCGGTGGGCGGAATACTTCGAAGACCTCCTCAATCCTACTGGCACGTCTTCCACTGAGGAAGCGGAGCCTGGGGACTTTGGGTCGGGTTCTCCGATCTCTGGTGCTGAGGTCGCCGAGGTGGTTAAAAAGCTCCGCGGTGGCAAGGCTCCGGGGGTGGATGAGATTCGCCCGGAGTTCCTTAGGGCTCTGGATGTTGTAGGGTTGTGTTGGCTTACGCGACTCTGCAATATCGCACATTTTTAAATACATGGTATAATGTGTATCCTGATGCATGCTCAAAAATTCAGGTAGAAAAATCTAAAAAAGTTAAGTCTGGTCCTCCGGACATTCAAAAAAACAAAGCAAAACAGAAACAATTTATTTTTATTTTTAGAAAAGTTTTGCCTTTCATTTGAAAGACTTCTTCAGTCTGAGGTGCTATATTCAGCTCAGTAAAGTAAAGTGCACAGTATACTGTGTACTTTTACTAAGGTTATCTACAAACCGGATTCCAGAAAAGTTGGGACACTAAAATTGTGAATAACAACTGAATGCAATGATGTGGAGATGGCAAATGTCAATATTGTATTTGTAACAGAACATAGATGAAAGATCAAAAGTTTAATCTGAGTAAATGTAACATTTTAAAGAAAAAAATATGTTGATTCACAATTTCACAGTGTCAACAAATCCCAAAAAAGTTGGGACAAGTAGCAATAAGTGGCTGGAAAAAGGAAATTGAGCATATAACGAACAGCTGGAAGACCAATTAACACCAATTAGGTCAATTGACAACATGATTGGGTATAAAAAGAGCTTCTCGGAGTGTTAGTGTGTCTCAGAAGTCAAGATGGTAAGAGGATCACTAAGGCCCCGTTTACACGGACACTGTGTGGGGGAAACGCAACTTTTGGGTATGTTAATTAGGTTGAAAGTTTTGCGTTGACATGGGCGAATTCTGTGGATACGACTCTCTCCCCCCCACCCCCGTACTCATGAATTTACTGTAGTTACCATGCTGGGCCATTAGATGGCGCTGTGATTTTTGGAACCTTCACCACTGCGCATGTGTGCAGCCTGGGGTAAACAGAGCACACGAGGCAGCCTGTTTTCCTCTCTGGCTAAAAGTTCAGCTACTACAAGTTGTTGTCAACAAGTTAACAACAAGGTAAAGCTGGAATTTGGATAAGAGTCAACAGATTTGACACCAAGTGGGGCCGCTTCATCTGCGCACCAGTTGCTGACTGGACCGGAACCGAGTCAACATGTCTGACTTTAGTCCGTGAGAATCAGCTGATTTACAGCAGCGCTACAAGGTAAACCATGTTCTTAATAATCTTTCCTTGTGTTTAGTTCGATCACAGAACAACCAACTGAGGTTTTATTTTTATTTTTTTCCTGCGAGGTCGAAGCTGTTCCACGAAGCGGACCGGCGGTTCGGATGTGGGTCCAGTGGGATGAAAACAACAGAGTCCAGTTCATTAAAGTTCGGTTAACGTGTTTTTAAAAGTGTTCAATTTAATTCTCAGTGTTTGTGACATGAGTTTGTGGTGTTGAATAAACAAATAAATAAAAAATCAACCTGGTGT